>MU227404.1:1339239-1361108 GCA_018584345.1 Thuja plicata | reverse complement strand
TCATTTAATTAATATTCTCCTAAACCCCAACCTAACCTATCTCAACCACTTCTACCCTGGGTTCTAACCCTTCTCAACCCATTCACCCTTGCTAATCTAATCCTAATCCTAATTCTAATCCTAACCCCCTTCTTAATGTTGTCACATTCCATTAGGGAGTGATTAACAACTCCACCCACTTGAGAAAGTCATGGAATCTCAAGATTCCTTTCTCAAGTCCACCTTCTCAAGCCACCCTCTTACACCCTTCCCTTACTTCTTTAAGGTTTTCATTAATGCCTTATTAATGAAGATGCCTTAAGCCTATGTCTCTTCCATGCCTTATTAATTCCCAAGGCATTAATGGTTCTTACACCACCATTAATGAGTCCCTCAACTCATTAATCCACCTTGTCTCCTCTCTCTCTCTCTCTCTCTCTCTCTCTCTCTCTCTCTCTCTCTCTCTCATTCTTCTATAAATAGAAGCCATTTTTGAGAGAAAATAAGCCTTCACGTCATATTCAAAATACAATGTTATGCTGTTAGATTAATCTTAGATTCATATTTCACTTCATGATTCATGCTTTTACATTATTTTTATTTCCATTCTTAGAGCTAGAATGCATGTTTTCTCATCATTTAAGCTTGTTTTTCAACTAAAATCCTTCATGCTAGGTCAGATATGTCATTGATTATAGCATAATTTGAGGGCTATTATAATCACACTCTTCTTAGTTAGAAGGCAATAGGTTGATATTAGTTGGTTTTGTATGCTTATCTAACCTTTTTGAGCTAATGTAATGACTTATTGATGTGTTGTGTCTCTCTTATCAGGTACATAATATACACACACAGAGTCAACATATGTTTCTCTGTGGTTCTGTTCCCCACCCTATTGCTATTCTTCATTAGCCTCCTCTGCTCGAGTGCCTTCTTCAATTGGTGCATTCTGTAGAGGTGGTGGAGGTATCAAGCCAAGATTCAATGTTTGAGCCACTATAATTACCTCACCAAATGTTTCCTTTGGAGATGGTGCTTGGAATATGGTGGTTGGGGTCACGGTTGATCCTTTCAGTCTAGTTTCCCCAATTGATGTCATTTGCTTATCCTATGTTTGCATATCCTCCATGGTTACTTCTACCTGTATCTCTGGGACTTCAAAGATGTTCATCTATTATTGCTTCTCTACTTCCTCTACCCATGTTTCCTATTTTTGGGCAGCTTCCTTCTCCAGGACATTCCTTCCAAGAGGGGGCACCAATTCCTCTTGGGCAACGATCTCTTCAACTGCCCCCCTGATATTTCCCTGCAAGTTCCCAAATTTGTTAGTCCTAAATAAATCATAAAATTCATCATGGGGAGGGGATTTATCTAAGATATCCTCGGGTTCTTTGTCTGGCTCCAGAGAGTTAGAAGAAAGAATCTATACTTCTTGGATGCTTGGCATCCCAAGTTTTGGATCCGCATTTGGTTGAGAGTTAGACTTCTTTTTCTTTCTCCTGGCTATCAAAGGGGGCCTCACATCCATCATAGCTGCCCGCTCCTCTTTCGCCCCGATCCCTATTGCTTAGACCATCAATGCTGCCAATGAAGGGGAAGAGGGAGGACGGACAGGTCATGTCATATGTACCGGGGTGGCCAACCGTGTGATTAACTTATCCTTCATTTGCTAGGAAATAGCCAACATCTCTTGCATTTTCTCTACTATGGGGGTCGCAGATGGGTTTTGTGACTAGGTCCCCATTATCCTTTTCCCTCTATCCTCCCCTTGTGAGGAGGTTCCGGCCCCGAAAGTTGAGCCCCGCACAAATGGGCCAACTTTGCATGTGCTCCTTGGGCATGCCTTTTTGAAATACACGTGGCTGCATTTGACCACATCATGGGTAAGATACTCAATTGTTGGACCTTCTTGGGCATTGTAGTCCATTGGAGGGAGATCCATCTTGTCCACTCCCTTTTATTTGTATTGTGGGTCCACTGTGGACCCGGTGTCTGAGAAGTCATTTGGGAATTTTTGAAGCTTCAGCCTCTCCATCTTCACCATTGTCATCTGGATGAAGTACCAGCTCTGGACTTCAAAATCATCCTATAAATCTTCCCAAAAATCATCCATGTGAAGCTCTAATACCTGGGGAAGTGTGGTTGCTATTTTTTCTAGTAGATCAAAGTTCTTCCGCGCCAGATAGAATTCATTTAAGCCCAAGCTCTTAAGCTCATTGACTGCCTCTCTTGCCACGGTTAGACTACATGAGTAATTCTAATAGGTGACTAGGAAAGAAACATTTATTACCTTCTTCACTATGTAGAGGGTGTGTAGTTCCAAAATTTTTCGGCAGCAATCCAAAAGAATTATTTTGTTTCCATAGTGCTTGGGCAACAAATAGGGTTTCCCAAAGAAGCCGGTCACCCAAATATAAGTGTGCTACTGGAACTGAATGTAATAGTGGCTATAACTTCTAACCAAATCCATTGCCTCCTTGGAGAGGCGGTACCTGACATCCTTGGTAGGTGTGAGGAGATTGTAGTAAATGAAGGCATCATTTACTTGGCAGAAGCTGAGGAAACTAGCCTCCCATTGGATTTGTGGGAAATAATCCTAGTGAGCCTTCTGGCCCAGACTGACCCTAAGTACACCTTTTGTGAGTAGCCCATTTATGACAGGGCATTGTTGTGCCAGGGCCCAGAGAACGTAGGACATCATGTATAATTTGGAGGTCCAGGTGACCTGGAGGAGCTAGGAGTCCACATGATTTGAGATGATGGTGGCCTAATCGAAGTATTGCTTGCCAGAAGAGATACCAAGCAAGAAGTAGTACATCCATACTGAGAATTCTTGGGCATGGGGTTGTCCAAAGATCCTACACAATGCTATAATCCCCATCTGTATTCTTTCCTTGAATTCTGATCGGGGGATTTCTAGCTTCATCCTTTTGGAGTCTTTCTTTGGCATCTTTAGCCAGTGGTTGTTCAAATATTTCCAAGCCATGTGTTCCAAATCCAAAAATTCCTGCAAGGCTAGAGATCGGGTGACGATGGCCATGTCATCGAACTAGGGAATTCCCAGACTGGCCTAAAAAGTTGCGGCATACAAAGACACTATAGGAGTTGGATACCCGGTCGGGACAAAGGTAGTGAGCATGACAGCCTAAAAAAATGAATTATAGTGTGCAGCTAGAGTAAGAATAAGTTTTGGGGCTTGCACGGAACATGGGAAGCAAGTAGCCTTCAGAATCCTAGATTTGCCAATATTGATGGCCAATGGGTCTTCGGCCATTTTTTGGATGTACATTATTTTTACCAGGGCTTGCATTTCCACCCACATTACAATGCTGGTGTCGGTGATCAACTAAACACTAGACTCAATCTTTAATCCTGTGATGGTGTTTTCCTTCAAGTATTTCATGGTTAGGGGAAGCTTTTCTAGGGCCCTCTCAAAATTAGTCCTGACAGCTGCCCTGGTGACTGCCATGGTGGGGAGATCTGGACCCCCGGGTGGAGAGGATGTAGATGCCTCTAACATGGTGAGAGTGTAATGTCGGCAACCTGCAAAGCAAGGGGACTACCATAATTTATATAAGATATAATGCTACTTTGGGATCCAGAGATCTTACCATCGTATCCACACCTACAAGAGTTAGTTTGTCAAATCCTGAGAAAGATGTGCGTGTGATGAAAACTGAGGAAACTGACCAACATCTGGGGCTCCAGGGACTCCAAAACATATGATACAAGTGAAACAGTTGCCGGATGGGGACATAGGACCTAAATTTCAAAAACTAACTGTTGGGTGAAATGCTCTGAAGATGAGCTATACTAGGCTAATGTGGATGTCACGTGGCCACGTAGTAAAATAGGAGTTATGGTGATAACGCCAAAAACTGTCTGAACGTGCTTGAAGAAAAAGCCACTTGGCTAGACTTGAATGTGTGCATGGGAAATAAATTTTCCATTAAGACTGATTTGACGGAGGAGAGAGAAAACATCCATGGTTCAAACTAGCATGGAGCTGAGTCTAAACCAGAACCATGGTAGTTTTCTCTCTCCTCTATTGAATCAGTCTTAATGGAAAATTTATTTCCCATGCATGCATTCAAGTCCAGCTAAGTGGATTGCACTTTGCACACATTCAGACAGGTTTTGATGTTATCGCCATAACTCCTATTTTACTACATGGCCACGTGACGTCCACATCAGCCTAGTACGGTTCATCTTTCAGCCATGTCACCTAATGGTTAGTTTTCAGACTCTGGGTCTTATGTCCCCATCTAGCTCCTGTTTCACTTGTATCATATGTGTTGGAGTCCCCAGAGCCCCAGATGTTGGCCAGTTTCCTCAGTTTTCATTACACGCACATCTTTCTTGGGATTTGACAAACTAACTCTTGCAGGTGCAGATATGATGGTAAGATGTTCGAATCCTAGAGTAGCATTTTATCTTATATAAATTTTGATGGTCAGCTCGCCTTGTAGGTTGCCGACATCACACTCTCACAATGTCAGAGGCATCCACATCCTCTCCACCCAGGAGTCCAGATCTCCCCACCACGACAGTCACTAGGGTATCTGTCAGGACTAAGATCGAGAGGGCCCTGGAAAATCTTCCCCTGACCATGAAATACTTAAGGAAAATACCATCATAGGATCAAAGATTGAGTCTAGTGTTCATTTGATCACTAACACCAGCGTCAAAATGTGGGCAGAAATGCAAGCCCTAGTAAAAATAATGTACATCCAACGAATGGTCGAAGACCCATTGGACGTCAATATTGGAAACTCTAGGATTATGAAGGCTTCTTGCTTCCCATGTTCCATGCAATCCCTAGAACTTATTCTTACTCTAGACATGCACTATAATTCATCTGTCTGGGCTGTCATGCTCATTGCCTCTTTCCCGACCAGGTATCCAAATCCTATGGTGTCTTTGGACGTCACAACTTTTTAGGTCGGTCTGGGAATTCCCCAGTTTAATGACATGGCAATCGTCACCCGGTCCTTGGCCTTGCAGGAATTTTTGGATTTGGAACACATGGCCTGGCAATACTTGAACAACCACTGGCTAAAGGTGCCAAAGAAAGACTCCAAGAGGATGAAGCTGGAAATCCCCCAATCAGAATTCAAGGAAAGCATATAGATGGGGATTATAGCATTGTGTAGGATCTTTGGAGAACCCCATGTCCAGGAATTCTTGTCATGGATGTACTAATTATTGCTTGATATCTCTTCTGGCGAGTAATACTTTGATTGGGTCACCATCATCTCAAATCATGTGGACTCCCAACTCCTCTAGGTCACCTAGACCTCCAAATTGTACATGATGTCCTACATTCTCTAGGCCTTGTCACAAAAATGCCCCGTCACAAATTGGCTACTCACAACAGGTGTACTCGGGGTCTTTCTGGGCTAGAAGGCTCTCTGGAATTATTTCTCACAAATCCAATGGGAGGCTAGTTTCCTCAGCTTCTATCGAGTAAATGTTGCCTTCATTTACTACAATCTCCTCACACCTACCAGGGATTCCGGGTACCGCCTCTCCAAGGAGGTAATGGATTTGGTTAGAAGTTATGGCCACTATTACATTTAGTTCCATCAGCACACTTTTATTTAGGTGACCAGCTTCTCTGGGAAACCCTATTTGTTTTCCAAGCACTGTGGGAACAAAATAATTATTTTGGAATACTGCAGACAAATTTTGGAACTACACACCCTCTATATGGTAAAGAAGGTAATAAATGTTCTCCTCCTAGTCACCTGTGGGAATTACTCATATAGTCTGACCAGAGTAAGAGAGGCAGACAATGAGCTTAAGAGCTTGGGCTTAAATGAATTCTATCTGGCGCAGAAGAAGTTTGATCCGCTACAAAAAATAGCAATGACACTTCCCTGGGTATCAAAGCCCCATGCATTTCACATGGAGGATTTTTGGGAAGATTTCCAGGATAATTTTGAAGTCTGGAGTTGGAACTTTGTCTGGATGATAATGGGGATGATGCAGAGGCTAAAGCTTCAAAAATTCTTGGATGACTTCTCAGACACTGGGGCCACGGTGGACCCACAATACAAAGAAAAGGAAGTGGAAAAGATGGCTCTCCCTCCAATGGATTGGAATGCCTAGGAAGGTCCAACAATTGAGGATCTTACCCATGACGTGGTCAAATTCAGCCACATGTATTTCAAAAAGGCATGCCCAAGGAGCACACACAAATTTGGCCCATTTGTGCAGGGCTCAACTTCTAGGGCCGGAACCTCCTCATAAGGGGAGGATAGAGGGAAAAGGATAATGGGGACCCAGTCACAAAACCCATCTGCGACCCCCATAGTAGATCAAATGCAAGAGACGCTGGCAATTACCCAGCAAATGAAGGATAAGTTAATCACATAGTTGGCCACCCTGGTACATATGACCTGACTTGTCCGTCTTCCCTCTTCACCTTCATTGGTAGAATTGATGGTCTGAGCAATAAGGATGGGGGCAGAAGAGGAGCGGGCAACTATGATGGATGTGGGGCCCCCTTTGATAGCTAGTAGAAAGAAAAAGAAGGCTAACTCTCAACCAAAGGCAGAGAAAGAATGTGGGATGCCAAGCATCTAAGAAGTGAAGATTCTTTCTTCCGACTCTCTGAAGCCAAATAAAGAACTCAAGGATATCCTAGAGAACTCCCCTCCTTGTGATGAATTTGATGATTTATTTGCGACTAACAAATTTGGGAACTTGCAGGGAAATATTGGGGGGGCAATTGAAGAGATCATTTCCCAAGAGGAAATGACGCCCCCTCTTGGAAGGAACATCCCAGAGAAGGAAGCTTCCCAAAAATAGGAAAATTGGGCAGAGGAAGCAAAGAAGCAAGAACAGAAGAACATCTCCGAAGTCCCAGAGATAAAGGTAGAAGGAGCCATGGAGGATAGTCAAACACTGGATAAGAAAATGACATCAGTTGGGGAAACTGGACTGATAGGATCAACCGTGACCCCAACCACCATATTCCAAGTGCCACCTCCAAAGGTAACATTTGGTGAGGTAATTATAGCGGTTCAAACATTTAATCTTGGCTCGATACCTCCACCACCTCTAGTGAATGCACCAATTGAAGAAGACACTCTAGTAGAGGAGGCTAATGAAGAACAACAAGAGGGTGGGGAACAAGGAGAAATAGATGTTGACCCAAAAAATGTTGAGGGTGTAGATGCTGGGGTAGATGATACAAGCACTATTGAGGAAAATCTTGCCAACGGGCCTGAAAACATTGGAAAGGAGTCAGGGATGGCTTAGAATATCAGAGAAACACAACAAAATCTCAGAGGGGAAGAACAAGAATGGAAACTAGCAAAATAGCCATCCCTACTACCACAATGGTTGGTAGAGTCTTGGAAGAGGAAATCCACAGCAACACCCAGGGCCCATCTCTCATTGGCGGAGATGATGGACCAAACACAGAATCCTCCCAAGGCCAAAAAGGCTCAGACAGTCCATACTCTTTGGACTTGGCCAGGTGGAGATATAGTTGCGTTGATCGTAACACCTTCCCTAGATGTAGATGAGGCCACGACTAAGGCCAATGAATATTCTATCACCAAAGTATCACTGGGGAAGAGAGGAAAACAAGGTGAGCTAGAACTGTTGAAAGAAGCAACCAAGGTAGTGGAGGCTCATTATGAAAAGGAGGCCCAAAAGTTTAGGGAAGAAAAAGAAAAGAATGCAAACCTCATGGGGCCACTAACAGAGCTTGCGTAGCCTATTACTACCATTCCCCTAGATGTCTCCACATCTAGGTCACCGCTCCCTCAAGGTGACATAGATTCACTAAGGGCGATGAAAAGAAAGGCCCAGGTGGTTGATGAATGGGTTACAGAATAGGTGGGAAACGTCCAGTGTTTCTTAGTATCCACACTCCCAGAATTATATGTGGCCAACAATATCCTACATTAGGCCAAAACTACTATCTCCATCTGGGAGGAAGACATTGAAAACTATGAAGCATGGAAGGCTGAGTTGGAAGAACTCATCGACACCAGAGAAGAAGTTGTCTCCAAGGCTGGAATTTTTGGAGATGAGTCTTTTGACTTTGTCTAGACCCAGCACTCTAGACTTGACCTCACATTGGGGGTAATGAAGCAACTGGTAGGGACCTTGCACGACAAAGCCCAGGAAGTTTGATATTATTTCAATTTATACAAGTCATTCATCTTGAAGGTCTCTGGAGCTGATCCCTTTAGCATTGAAATGTGCACTCTAGAGGAATATGTCATGGGAAAGTTTAGTGAGCTAATGGAGTCTTAGTATGGATCCTCGGAGGGGATAGATGGAGCAAAAATGATGCAGATAACTTGCATGGTGCTCAAAGGTCATGACACGGAAAAGATGGCCACAAAATTCAAGGCAAATGTTCCAGATCTGGGTGAGCAGATAGATGTGGCCAAGTACCACCGGGCTGGCCTGAAGGACATTGATGAAGACGAGATCACTCGGCTCCTACAAACCTTCAATGATACCAAGGAACAATAAAATTCTCTAGGTTTCAGAGATGATTTTCAGGAGATGTATGTTGTATTTATTCATTCTTTAGGGAGCGTAAGCTTCTGGATCCCGAAGTTCTGGATCTGACAATTTTGTATTCTTTCAGTGACCAGTGTCTTAGTTCCCAAAGCTGACCAGTCACTATCAAATGATTAATAAAAGTGTCAGAAAGAAGGTAACCACAACAAGGCACATCAACTCAGAGGATGATTTTGATAGGTGGTCTTCCCAAGGCACCACCTCAACATAACACCTGGCGCATCGGAGATAGGGAGCCATTTTTACATTAATGAGGCACGCAGCCTCGATCCCCGAGGGATCAGATTTCTTCTTTTCTCCTCCCAGCTCTCTTCTCGAGGTCAATTCTTTCACTCCACCTTTCTTGTCTCTTTCTTCTAACATGCCAGACCTTTTTTGTCTTGAGGTCTTTTGTAACGTGGTGCAGGTAGTACTAGCCACCGAAAATAGTATTGTATTGTTAAGTGTAAAATAAGTTAGGTTAGTTTTAGGTCAAAACTTGTGTATAAATAATAAGTCTGACCTCATTCCAAGGGTTGGCAAAATTAATGATTTTGCAGTCCATAGCTAATAGCACTTCGGCTTTTCTCAGTTCTTAGTTGCAGAGCTCAATGCTCCTTAGTTTTTAGAAACTTTCAGTAGTTAAATGCTCCCCTGGAGCCACCATTATTGTATGCACCAATGCTTGCTAGAAACATGTTAATGAAGAAGGAAGGGTTCTATCAATGATGTTGTTAGCTTTCTCATCTTTGAATTAATGGTATTTTGTGTTGTATGTTCTTTATGTCCCTTGCTCTGATATTTTAAGTAGATTAACGACCTTCTTTTCCCTTGCTATGGATTAAATATGAAATGATAGTTCTGTATTTCTTTGGTATTTAGTGTAGCATGTTAGAGCTTGGTTGATGTTTTGAACATTTGACATAACTATAGGTAGATGAAACATTTCTAACTCTGCAATATCTTTTGAAGTTCATTTGGTAAAGATCATGAATGCTTGTAGGAAACCCCACTTACTTAAATCCCTAGAGAAGATGAGCCAATATAACCAGCTATCCGCCCCCAAAAAAATAGTCACATTCCCAACTAAGCTCCCGCACTGTTGAGACTTGATTCTCACATGCTTGAAGGCTCGGGGAATCTCATTTCCCCGAACAACCTTTATAGGCAAATTTGGCCAGTACCCCAGTACCCGCTGATAACTTACATCTGTTAGCAGACTCAGTCACAAAGTCCTGTCAATAGATACTGAGCTAGAAGAAATCATTGCTATGATTGCCAAGAAAGAAAGGAAAGGTAAAGGAAAATAAGAAGGAGAGCTACCATTCAAATGTTTTTCATGTAACAATGGTGCAGAAGCACCCTTAAGGTCTACTAGAAGATCTTAACTATTTTGGCTTGTAGGTTGGTTTGGCCAACCATCCATAAATAAGGACTAAGTATAAATTCCCTAGTATGTACTTGAGGTGTGGTTAGGGTTTGAAGAGATTAGGGTTGTGTTGTTTGAGTTTAGTTGATTCTAGGAGACTAAGGCCTAAAAGTCAACTCAAAAGTCAAAGAGTTGACCAAAGTCCCAAATTAGGAAGATTTTTAATGTTTTGTTGTTTTCTCACCATTTGAGGTCAATTGGTAAAGTTTGAAACCAATTAGGACACTCAAAATGGAAAAGTTGCAATTTTGACAAAAGTTGTCAAAGTTGTCATGACAACATTTCTTAGATTTTATGAATCATCCTTTAGAGTTTCCAAATCTTGACCAAATGGTCTAGACAGATGGGATAGGATTATATAAGGTTAATCCAACCCTAATTTTTTAGTTAGATTTCATTTTGTACGGACTGATCAGTAGGAAGGATCAATTTACAGTGTGTTTTTGTGATAGAGCCATCATCCATCACTTTATTGGATTGAATGGACTGAAATAATGATGGAATAGTGTTTGAAATGCGATTTCCAAGCTTTGTGTGGTGGTATTTTATTAGTTTAGTCTTTCTGGTTAAGTTTTGTTAATTAATTTGTGTTTTGCAAGTTCACTGGCTAGTTTTGGTCCAGTCATGTAAAAGTTTGGTTTTCTTGGAGTTCCCATGGTTAAAAATCCATGACCACTTGGAATCCATTAGAGCCTTGTATATAATTTTTAAATATGGCTTGTGAAGTGTGTGTGTGTGTGTAGGGGAAGTCCAAGAATAACTAGGCCCTAAGCGAGTGATGAGCATTCTGGCTAGGGTAATTGGAAGAAATAGTAGCAATGATGATTGCAGAGTGATTGGTATGAGCCAATAAAGGTTGGGAAAGTGAGGAGGCATGTATTTCAGACCTTCTTGTGGAAGGAGAATTTCATAGGAGTCCAACTGATCAAAGAAAGAAGTTCACATTACCAAACCATTCTACATGTCTCCAAAACCCTTGTTTTTAGGGGTTTGGTAGAAATTTACTGTACAGACACCATTAGGGTTTGAGACCTAGTGAATCCTCAAGGGAAGGAAAAACCCACAAAGAATATCCAATTGGTTTTTTGGTTTTTTTAAGGTTTGTGGGAGCAAGAACTCATTTTTAGTGTTTTGGAGGGCTAATAGGCCTAAAAAGGCTACAAGGGCCAAATAGTTAATTTTTGGTCTCGATTGGAAAATGGTTGAAGGGATCACCATATTGGATCCATAGGAGTGTGAATAGGCCTAAGGGGAGTAGGAAAGCCTAACCCTAGGTAGTTAACACCATTGGAGTGTTTAGAGGCTTGTGAAGCCATGCTTGCAAGGAAGTGAAGAAAGAGTGAGAAGAGTGAAGTTTGAAGTTGGTGAGAAGTTCCTAGGGGCTTAGGGGATTAGGAAAGAATCCTCTAAATAGGGTAGAGAGTGAGAGACCCTAAGAGAGAAAATTGAAGGTCTTGGAGAGAGATAGAAGCTCTAGGAGAGGAACCTCCTCACCAAATTGGTATCAGAGCCATTGAAAGGCTTGGGTGATTGAATTGGTGTATGTCAGATTGGAGTGAGTCCATAGGTGAGTCCAGAATGGTGACCAATGCAGAGTTGGCCAAAGATTTGTCAGAGAAGAAAATCAAGAATAGGATTATTGAAGAAGAAATGGAGGAAATGAAGATCAAAATGGTAGAGGTTGTAGAGGTAGCTAGAAAATTGAGAGATTAAGTGCATGGAGGGTTAGATAAAGGTAAGTCTCCATTAGAAGAGGAAGTAGAACCAGAGCTTGATCCTCTTCTACCTGAGGAACCCTTCTTCAAAGAATTAAGTGGGAAGGCTCTAGAAGGAATACCAGTGTTCTCTGGTAAGATGGATATAGAGGTAGTTATGGAATGGCTTGAAGGGATGGAGAATCACTTTGAGTGTGATGGGATTATAGAAGCCCAAAAGGTGAAGATGGCCAAGTCAAGGCTAAGAGGGAAAGCACTTACATGGTGGAAGTTCTTGAAGGAAGAAAGGGAGAAAGAGGGCAAGAAGCCCATAACAAATTGGAAGAAAATGATGGCAAAAGTGAAGGAGTATTATCTTCCAGAGGATTATGACATCCAACTGCATAAGAAGAGGCAAAATCTTAGGCAAAAAGACCTAGATGTGGTAGCCTATACTGAAGAATTTCAAAAACTTTGTCTTAGATCAAGAATCCAAGAGACAGTGAGCATAATAGTGGCAAGATACCTTAATGGATTAAGGTGGAACATCCAAGAAGAGCTTAGTCTCTTCACTCTGACTTCCATTCATAGTTGTTTTCAAATGGCTTTGAAGGTGGAAGAAAAATTAAGGAAAAGACAAGATTCTAACTCCAAAAGTAGAGGAAGGGGCAGAGATAATAGAGGTGGCCATAGAGGAGGCAAAAGTGGCTGAGGAAATGATAGTAGGAGTCAAGGAGACTCTAGATATGCAGATCAAGGGCAGGGTTCCAGGAATAGAGGTGGATTCAATAATAGAGGAAGGGGTTCTTACAATAATGGCAGAGGAAGGACAAGAGGATTTGGAAGGGGATCTCATTTCTCCTCCATGAAATGTTACAACTGTGGAAAGTTGGGGCACCTTGCATATAGGTGTCTAGATAAGCCAACATCCTCACAAGGAGAAAATAGGATCAACTATGTCCAAGAGGAGGACAACACCAAGCATTCAGAGGTCAGTTTGGATTCGGAGAAAGGTGAAATTTTGATGCTTAGGAGAATACCAATCAAAGAACCTACTAAGGATGAACACAAGAAAAGGAGGGATCTTTTTAGAGTCAAGTGCAAGATAATGGGGAAAGTATGTAAGGTGATCATTGATTTAGGATCTACAGACAATGTAATATCAGAGGAGGCAGTAGACAAGCGAAAACTCACTAAAATTCCACATGAATGCCCTTACAAAGTCACATGGTTGAATAAGGGCCAAAACATCCTAGTCAGTGAACAAGTGTGGGTGGAATTTTCTATTGGGAAGTATCATGATAAGATACTATGTGATGTTTTTCCAATGGATGCTTTCCATCTGTTGCTTGGCAAACCATGGCAATATGACAGAGATACAGTCCATAATGGGAAGGATAACAAGTATACTTTCAAGAAAGATGGGGTCACCTACAAGATACAGGCCATGTTAGAGGAGGAAACAATGGAGAAGGCAAAATCCAGTGCCATGTTACTAGGTGGGAAAAAATTTCAAAAGGATCTAAAGGAAGAAGAAGTTGGCTATGCAATCTTGCTAAAGCCAAAGGAGGAGTCTCATGAGAAGGCACCTATACCACAGGAGGTAAGAGAACTGCTAGACCAGTTCAAGGATATAATTTGTGAGGGTACACCAGCCACCCTTCCACTTAAGAGGGAGATAAGTCATCAAATTGACTTCATGTCAGGAGCATCTTTGCCAAACAAGGTTGCATACAAGATGACACCCAAGCAAAACAAGGAGATAGCCATACAAGTCCAAGAGCTTTTGGACCAAGGGTTGATAAGGAAGAGTATTAGCCCATGTGCTATCCTAGTGGTGTTGGCTCCTAAGAAGGGAGGTAAGTGGAGGATGTGTACTAATTCTAGGGAAATAAATAGAATAACTATCAGATATAGATTTCCAATTCCTAGAATAGAGGATTTGATGGATTGTTTGGGGGGTGCTAAGTATTTCTCTAAAATTGATTTGAAGAGTGGGTACTATCAAATTAGGATGAAAGAGGGTGATGAGTGGAAGTCTGCATTTAAGAATATAGAGGGGTTGTATGAATGGTTAGTGATGCCCTTTGGGCTTACCAATGCACCAAGCACCTTTATGAGGGTGATGAACGATGTCTTGAAGGAATATATAGGAGTCTTTGTAGTTGTCTATTTAGATGACATCCTCATTTTTAGTAAAACAAAGGAGGACCATATAAGACACTTGGAGTTAGTGTTGAAGAAGTTGCAGGAGGAGAAACTCACCATAAACCTTGAGAAAAGTGAGTTCATGAAAGAAGAGCTAGTTTACCTTGGATTTGTGGTTTCGAAGGGTGATGTAAAGATGGATAAGGAGAAGGTAGAGGCCATATTGAGTTGGCCTACTCCTAAAATAGGGATAGAGGTCAGAAGCTTCCATGGGCTAGCCCAATTATATAGGAAGTTCATTAGAAGATTCAGTGAGATTTGTGCTCCATTCCTAGAGATTATAAAATGAGGATTGAAAACAAAGTTTGTGTGGACAAATGCAACTAATGATGGATTTGGGAGACTGAAGAAAGAAGTGGCTACTCAGCCTATTTTTCTACTACCAAGCTTTGATAAACCATTCATTGTGGAGTGTGATGCAAGTAGCATTGCAGTGGGAGCTATCTTAAGTCAGGAAGGTAGGCCTGTGGCCTTTTTCAGTGAAAGACTCAATGAGGCTAAGTCTAGGTACTCCTCCTATGACTTGGAGCTATATGCTCTTGTGCAAGCCTTAAAGAAGTGGAGGCATTATCTATTGCCTAAGGAGTTTTTTGTCTTCACAGATAACCAAGATTTGAGTTACATCAACACTCAAGATAAGCTTAGCTTGAGACACATTAAGTGGATGGAGTTCCTACAATCTTATTCCTTTACTATGAAACATAAGAAGGGGGTGCCAAACAAAGTTGCAGATGCCCTTAGTAGGAGACTACTTACCATCCAAGAGATTCAGATGTAGAGTACTGTAGTTGAAGGTTTCAAGGACCTATATGAGGGAGATTCATACTTCTTAGAGATTTATCAAGTGTGTAGAGACTTATCAGAGAATTATCAAGTGGGTTGTGTTCTTGAAGGACAAATCTAAAGCCTTTGAGAAATTTAAAGCATTCAAGGCCAAAGTTGAAAATAAGTCTGGATTAAAGATAAAATGTCTGAGATCAAATAGAGGAGGAGAATTGACCTCTGACCAGTTTTATGACTACTATGAAGAACATGGAATCAAAAGATAGTTAATTGTACCTAGAACCCCTCAGCAGAAAGGAGGAACATGATAATACTTGACACAATGCACACTATCATGATTGAGGGAAAGGTTTCTCATACCTATTGGAGAGATGCGGTCAATCCAATAGTCTATACTATCAATAGAATTCAATTAAGGTCAGGCACAGACAAGACACCTTATGAACTTTGGTTTGGATATGTACCTACTATAAAATACTTCAGAATCTTTGGAAGCAAGTGCTACATCAAGAGAGATGATAGTATTGGAAAGTTTGATGCTAGAAGCGATGAAGGTATTTTTCTTGGTTACTCTACTAAAAGCAAAGCCTATAGATGTTTTAATCTAAGATTGAAGAAGATCATTGAAAGCACTCATGTGAAGATAGCTGAGAATTTTATGATTCAAGAAAGATACTATGAATGTGCTCCTATGATTGAAGATGGAACCAGACCCATCAGTAAGGACACAGTTATTGAAGAAATGTTTGACTATATTGATGTTTCATGCAACAATCCTGAACCGAGTGAAGAAGAATCATAGATTACAGATGAGAGTGTCACTCCTAAGAACTCAAAATACACATCCAAATACCACTCTAAGGAAGAAATCATTGGAGATCAGAGCGCTAAAGTCTTAACAAGATCTAGAGCAAAAGGTTCAACCATTGATGAAGAGGTATGCTTACTTTCATAGATTGAACCCTTAGGTGTTGAAGATGCGTGCAATGATTTAGATTGGCAAAGTGCTATGCAAGAATAATTAGATCAGATAATCAAGAATGATACATGGGAACTGGTCCCTAGACCTCATGACAAAAATGTGATTCGAACAAAGTGGATATTCAAGAACAAGATGAATGAAGAAGGCACAATGATAAGAAACAAATCAAGATTAGTATGTAAAGGATATGCATAGAGAGAAGGAATAGATTACACTGATACATTTTCCCCTGTGAGTAGACTAGAAGCTATCAATTTTTTTTTTGGCTTATGCAACATTCAAGAACTTTAAAGTATATCAAATAGATGTCAAGTCAGCCTTTTTGAATGGTTACTTGAAGGAAAAAATCTACATAGAGAAGCCTGAAGGATTCAAACTTTCAGACAAACCAGACATGGTATGCAGACTAAAGAAAGAACTCTATGGACTTAAACAGGCCCCAAGAGCATGGTATGAGAGACTTGATGGTTACTTAACAAAGATAGGATTCAAAAAAGGAGAAGAAAATTGTAACTTATTCATAAGAGAGACAGATGAAGGACTACTACTTGTTGCTATTTTTGTTAATGACATTATCTTTGGAGGTAATAAAAAACTTAGTGCAGAATTTGCCAAAGAGATGAAAAGTGAGTTTGAAATGAGCATGATTGGACCTATCAAATATTTCTTGAGATTGAATGTAAAACAAACTGACAAAGGCATATTCATAAATCAGTCTAAGTATGTGAAGGAGATATTGAAGACTTTCAAAATGGAAGATTGCAAACTAGTAAGCACTCCCATGATAACAGGAAGCAAGCTTTCTAAAGATGATGATTCCACAACACTTGACAAGACACTATACAAGTCTATGATTGGAAAACTCATATATCTCACTCAATCTAAACCAGACATTTCCAATGCGGTTGGAATTTTTGGAATATTTACAGCTGAACCTAAACAAAATCACTTAATGGAAATAAAAATAATATTTAGATACCTAAAGGGGACTATAGAATATGGTTTATGGTATCCCAACTCAGAGAATATACAACTACATGTGTATACAAATGCAGATTGGGAAGGTTGTGTTGATGAAAGAAAGAGTACATCAGGAGGAGCAGTATTTCTTGGAGACAGGTTGGTCACTTGGACAAGCAAGAAGTAGAATTGTATCTCTTAGTCAACAACAGAAGCTGAATATGTTGCAGCAGCATTGAATTGTTCAACAATGGTTTGGATCAAATAGATGATTAAAGAATTTGGTATTCAGATTGATTATACTATTGTTATTCACTGTGATAACACTAGCACTATCAATATGTCAAAGAACCCTATGATGCATGCAAAGACAAAACACATTGAGATCAAATATCATTTTCTAAGAGAAAAAGTTGCAGACAAAGAAGTAAAGTTATATTATGTGAGCACTAACGAACAATTAGCAGATATTTTTACAAAGCCTCTATCAAAAGATACTTTTGAGTATCTCAGGGAGAAGCTAGGAGTAATTCCCTTTCCTAAGTTTGATTATAATTTGTAGAAAAGAACATTAGTCATTGGTGATTGATGAATGGTTGACTACTCTACTTCTAGAGTAGTACCTGTTAGCACTGTACTAAGAAATTTTTTTGAAATTTATTAGCTTTGATTTTCCCGGGCTTTCTTGGTTTAAAATCCCGTGCCTTATCGTGCAAAAAGAGGTCAAAAATCCTTTTTTTAGTTCTGTTTAAGTGTTGTCGCTTTGTCACGTCGGTAGTTTAAACATATCTCTAAGTTGTGCGAGTGGGCGACGAGTCGTCTGTTTTAAAAAAAATTGCACAGTCGCGATGAGCTTATGTCAGGTCCTAATTTTCTATGTGAGTGGGCAGGCTGCGTGTTTTAAAGTGTAAATCACGCAATTGCAATGTCTTGTGAAAGTTGGGTTGTAGGTTAGCGATTGAACGGGTTAAGAATGATTAAGTTTGTCGCTCACTCGCTGAGAGTTAACTTTATAAAATTTTGGACCAACGAGTCAGTGATGGGTTAAAATTTTGTATGTCACACAATCGCTTTAAAGTTATGTTGTCCATATCATGCTTCGCGACCGAGTGAGCCTTGTTAAAAAAATGAAGCAGTTGCATACCCACATCAGGTTTTATGTTTGTCTTACAAGTCAGCGACTGCGTGACAAGGTCATGTTCTAGAGGTCACCCACTCACTTAGGTTCTAACTCACTTGTATTTTGTAGTGCGAGTATGTGGTAAATGCATGAAGTACCAATTTGAAGGTTCACCACTCAATCACAGAGGCATTCTTCAAAGTTCTTAAAAGAGGTGCGACTAAGCGACTGATGGACCATTCATCACCTCGCTCACTCACTGATGCTTTGAGGTGATAAAAAATAAACTCGCGAGTGTGTGATGAATTAAAAGAAGAAAGATATCACTCACTCGCCCATCAACAAAGATGAAAGGAAAAGGGTTAGCGATTGTGCGACTAGAAAAGAAGGTTGACAGTCGCACACTCACAGTCAATAATAAAGTTAAGTTTTCAGGCTCACGAGTTTGTGACTGAGTAAAGAATAGAAGCCATCACTCACTCACTCAGATCCAAAATTTATAGTTTGACAGCCAGCAAGTGTGCGATTATGGAATAACTAAAAGATAAGGTGCATACTCGCTTAGTCGCCAAGATTTAGGTGATGTGAAATATTGACTAGTGAGGGTGCGACGGGTTGAAGTAAAGGTAATATCACTAGCTCACATGAACCCAAAAGCAAAATGTAGAAAGATAGTGAGTATGCGACTCTCAAATGATGAAGTACAAATTAGGTCATCACTCACTTGCAGAAGGTGAAAGGTGGGGTAATAATAGATGGAAAGTATGCGACTGCTTAAATAAAAGAGGTGCATCGCTCACTCGCAAGAAATTTTCCAAAAGTAAATAAAGTGCAGTGTGTTGGTTAGTTTTAGGCTGACAAGTGCCAGAGGGGAGAAAAGTGTACACTCTCTTCCAGCTAGGATCAAATAGTGCAAGTTGATGGCAGCATTAATGATAGAATGAAATCTTCATGACAGTGCAAGTGTAGGAATTTGGCATTCAAGTGGACAAGACGTAGTCCTTAATGGCTATAAGTGTAAATGATTGAGTTTGATTCTGTACAACTCTCATTTTCTGCATTCGGAGTTTTTATGCGAAGAGTAAGAAGCTTATTGGTTTGGAGAATTGTATTTGAGACAGTAAAATTCAAAGAACAAGGATGAGTCAAGATATTGTTCCTACTACCTCACAAGGGTCTGGAAAGAAGAAGGAAGTCGCACTGAAGAAATATACAGAAGAATTTTCCGAATTGCTGTCTGGAACTCTGAATACAAACAGTGCAACTTGGGAAGAATGGAGTGATAAATGGTCTCAATGCAGAAATCCGGTAACCCCAGACTACTCTGGTAGTACTTTATTTCATTATTTTTGGAATAATAGGGTCAAGCCAGTCCCAATTTGCAATCCATGGGATTTGAATATGGCTAAATTGATTGTGCTTGACGTCTATGTTGACATTGGTCTTATAAGGGAGTTAGCAAAAAATTATTTCCCAGTAGCTAGGGTAATTAGGAAAAAGAATAAGGAAACCCTAGTCTCCATAGATAGAAGGTCAGTGGCTGAGGTATTTGGAATCACCAGTGCATTATACACTGATATTGATTTGAAAAAGATTAAAACTAATTACGTCAAGAGAGAGAATTTGATCAAGAAGTATGAAATGCCTAAGTTTATGCCCAAAGTAGATAGGCACTTGGTGAAGATTCCAGACAATTTCAAGCCACCTTTTGACTTATCTTTGTTTCATCATTATGTAAAATGCACTGTCTATGGTTTGAGTAGGGTTTTAGGCCTTGATGGAGATTCCATAGTATCTCAGGAGATACTTATGATGGCAATGAACATCCAGCACCCAGAAATCAACACTAATTATGATTATGTTGGCTACATAGTTGATGCTATCCATGCTGGATTGTTAGAAATAGAGTCAGATAACCCAACACCCACTTTCAAACATTACTCTCATCTAATGTACATGATTTTATATTATAACAGAGCATCAATGGAGAAAGAGCTTGAGGTATTTGTATCAGAGTATGGTGTGGAGGCACCAATCCAAAGATGGACTCAATTGTGGGATAATGCGTCTGTCAATTCATCATTTGTATGTTTTTGCAACTGGATTGTGGATCCAATTTTTGATGTGTTGGGAACAAATAGGCACAAACTTCTGTATGAGGTTAGAAAATTTCTGAGACCATGGGAGTATGTCCCTAATTGGCCTATCTCCCACAATTGGGTTGATTTCTTCTTCTTCGATTACATAAATATCATTAGAGTATATGGTTGCACTCAGCCTCCTCACATTCTTCCTAGATTTGTTCCTCCTAGGATTGCTTTCTTAGAATTTGTCTCGCAAATTACTTGGTTAGATAAGGAATTTCTAGAGGGTCACAAGAAGGGAACCTTTATCCCCAGATTATGGGTGGGTTTTGATTTCTCTATTGGGAAGAAAATGTTTGATGCAATAAATGATTTCTTAAAGCAATACAGAATGTCTACTGCAATCACCAAATTTTGTGATCCTGAGAATTTTGTACAAACAACCCTAAAAAGGATGACTCCTTGGCAAAAGATTAGAGACCATGAGCCATTGGATGATGAAGATGTTGTGAGGAATAAATTGAATAGACAAGAAGTTCAGGATAGGAGAAGAAAGTGGAATGACCTCCTAAGAGCAGAATCTGAATGGAAGGAATCAGATAACTCATTCTCTGGTTTTTTCCCTGATCTCCCATATTTCCAGAGGATAGAGAAGATGCTAAAATCCTATGAAACTTTGATGTCACAAGTACCTCAATTCAGTGCTGAAGATGCACAATCCAAAGGATCCCCTATTCAAATTGCCTTACATGATAAATAGCACCAATAGGAACCGCAAGAAGAGGAACATCAAGAAGAAGAAGAACAAAGAGAAGAACAACATGAAGAAGAAGAAGTAGGTGAAGAGGCCACTTCAACTAAAGAGCCACTAAGGAAGAAACAGAAGACAGAGCATAAAATGGTACAAGATAGAAAAGGCATGGCGAAAGCCATGATCTCAGAGCATTGTAAATACTTTAGGAAATTGAGAAGGCAACTACAGAAGGAGCCAGAAGCTGAGGGTCAAGGAGACAACCAAATGGTTTTGTTTGAAAAAGATGATGAGAGGGTCATGATGGAAAATGAATTCATGAAGGATGATGAGTTCATAAGATCTCAAGAGTTCAAATCTTTCTTGGTTAAGTTAAAACATAAAAAATTGAGACAAGAGATAACCACAGAAGAGGAAAGTACAGATAAAAATGAGCAAATTGTACAAACACTTCAAGATTATGACCCTGAGACTGAACAAATTACTGTGGAACAAGCTAGATTGCTGGTACAGAATAGTGGTGTGATGCTAATGCCTGGTTGGGACTTACAGTCCACCTTTATTATTGATCAAATTAGGAGGCAGGAAGATCCTTTGCTCAAAACAGAATTTGAAATGGATGAAGTCTTAAAAGGATCAGGTCTTGACCCAAAATCCAAAACCCTACCAATATGGTCATTAGCTCTGGCCACATAGAAACCCTTGGTCATGACCATCAGAGAGGAAAAAAGAGCTGACAGGATGATATGGAATCTGCAAAATACTTCAGATACTGAGATAGCTTAGTTAATGACGTAGGTTTTGTTTATGAATTTGGCAAAAGTTGATGACCTATCAAAAAGGTATGAGACAAGTTTTAGCCAAATGATGGCATTGGCAAAGAAACATGAGGAAGTGGTGGTCAAGAACCACACACTAGAAGAAGAGATTGCCGAATTAAAAGAAGAATTAAAAGAAAGTAAAAGGAGAAAACTCCAATCCTTGAAGAGGCAGCCAAGGTTAAGACATATGTTGTCAAAGGAGCTAAGGAAGACTCTGCATTGGCAGAAACACAGTCAATAGATGTATCACAAGAACAGGGCATGAGTGCTATGTCTATCATGTTACTCATATTGCAGCACAAAATTGAAGCCATGAAGAAAAAAATTGATGTAGTATATACATTATATGGATCCTTACTAGAGGCCTCAAAGATAGCTGTGGAAGCTATGGTTTTCCTAGAGCCCGCCTTCAAACTATGGTTAGGGAAGGAGAGAATTTTAGATAAACTCAAAACAGCTATGTTGTACAGTGATGATTTCCCAGATAAAGTAACAGACACCATTGATATGGTAAATAAGTTAAATGATA
>MU227404.1:1289452-1310602 GCA_018584345.1 Thuja plicata | reverse complement strand
TCTGAGTTAATGGTATTTCATGTTTTAATGTTCTGTATGTCCTTTACTCTGAATGTGTTAAAGTAGATTAACGACCTCTTTATTCTCGCTACTGATAGAATGCTAACTGACGGTTATGTATTCCTTCAGTATTTAGTGTAGTTCTTTCAGATTATTGTTGATGTTCCGGACTTTTCAGCATGACTATAGTTAGATAAATGCTCCTAACCCTGCAGGATCTTTTTTCATTTTTTTTCTTTGCTAAGTGGAATACTCTGGGAAACCTTTTATCATTCTGAATCTCCGGGAGAAGCGAGTTGAAGTAACCAGCTATCCCCCTTGAAAATAGTCACCTCTCCCAACCGAGCCCCGCACCGTCGTGACCCGACACCCAGGTTCTTGAAGGCTCGGAGGATTTATCTCCCCCGGACAATCTTTTCAGGCGGAGTTGGCCGATCTCTCCGGAGTCCGGTGACAACTTATGACTGTTGGCGGACCCGGTCCACAAAACCCCGTCAACATAGTCTTCTTCTCATTTCTTGGAGTCTTTCTTGGAATCTTCATTTGGAATCCCTTCAGGTGGTGGAGACTAATAGGGGACCCTTAGTTCCTTCAAAATGAACTCAAGTTGACCATCAATCTGATCTAGATTTCAACTGGTGTGAAAAAATGTGATCTTGCTAGAAACACCCAGTTTTTTGGACCCCGACATCTAATCCAAAACTTTTACTGTCAAAAAAAATTCCAAGTGTTTATCATCAAAACTCTGGTCCAAATTTTGGACTTGTCGGAGGCTGAAAGGGTCGAAATATCTGGAAGGCCAAAAAGGCCAAAAACTTGGAGGGCCGAAAGGCCAAAAAACTTGGAGGGCCAAAAGGCCAAAAAACCTGAGAGGCTAAAAGGCCAAAAACTATTCCACTAGCACGGGCCGAAAGGCTAAAAAATCGTTTAACTTGTAGAGGCCAAAAGGCCGAAATCTTCCTTGAGGAAAATTCTTAAGTGTTAGAGCTGGATTCTTCAAAACTATTTTGTGGTCTATAGGGTCAGTTTGGGAATACCTCTGGGTGTGCAGCCCGAAGTCTTTTTATGATCTCCTAAACTTCTTCATAGTTTATCTCCTTCCTTTTTTCCCTGCTAACCTTCCATTCTTGCTTCTCTTTTTAGGTAGTTAGCTTGGAAGTGAAGAACTGGATCTCCTCTACATGATTTTTCATCTGTGCCATCTCTTCTTTTGAATGAAACAATCGTTGCAATGCTTCCTTAGTTTCTACACTTGCCATGATGTCCCTGAACTATTGGACCACTTCTTTAGATGGTCGTAAGATGTTCTTAGCTTCATCCTAGTACAAATCAAGGCTAACCCCTATGAAGAAAGCATCTATTTATTCCACCCATTCTAAGAATTCCTTTTGTTTCTCTAAAATGGAGGCTTGACACTTTTCATAAACGCTGATTATCTTGATCACGCGCTTGATCCAAGTTTCAAAATTGTCTAACTCCTCACCTTCATAGATCTTCAACAGGATTTGGAAGTGTTGTTTCTTAATGATCTATAAATCCTAGAGGGCGGCTCGCCATTTTCTTGTTTTAGAATCCAGGCCACCCTCATCTGTCATTAAATCATTCAAATTTGTAGCCTCTACAAGAATAATCGTATAAGGTTTGAATATTTTCTTGATGGCACCTTCCTCGTAATACTCAAAATCTTCCTTCCAATTTGCACTTGCTTTGATGAAGGAAGGGGTTAAACCTACTGGTAAGTCTGGGGTGTCTCTTTTATCCAACACTGCCTGTAATGAGGCCTCCAGGAAGTTGGGGTCAATGGGACCAACCATTTTGTGAATGAATCCATTCAAGGATTCATTCTGCTCTGTTAAGGTTTTTATGGTCTCTTCATCCTTAATCATGAAACCCAAAGAATGTTTGAGCCCCAAGGCTGCTAGTGTCTTTCTCCATTCCCTGGTAGGTTCCCCTAAATCTACCTCTTCAAATGTATAGTCTTCTGAGGTAGTTTTGGCTTGAGAAGTGCTGGCAGATGGGATTGCAACCTGTGCCTTCTAGCGCCCCCTAGTGTCCTGAGTGACATAGGATATTGTCCGTGCTGGTAACACAATTTTTTCCTGATGAAAGGTTTTCCCTAAGGATGATATATATGTATCATCACCTTGATCCTCATCTGAATAGGTCCTTCTCCTTAACTGGATTTCCTTAGTAAACTAGGTAGGCCTACTAGAAGTAGTTACCACCTCATATGGAGTAACTTGAAGAATTGAATCTAAACCTTAGGATCCTGGAGTTACCTCTTTGTCTAGCCCCTCTTCTTTTTCTTGTCTCTATTCCCCTCCACCCCCTTCCCCTCAGTGTTCTTCTTCTTCTTCCCTTTCCTCTTCTGCTTTGTCTCCTTCTTGCATTGCCTCATCTTGTTTTTCCTGGCTTTTGTCTTCTCCTCATGAGGAACTAACCAAGGCTTCGGTATTGAGACCAGTCATAACCTTAAATGTGGTTTCGAAGGGTGATGTAGCCTTTTTGGTTACTAATCCTCCAAGGGTCAGGATGTGGTAAGTCAAAGGGCTCGATGATGGTGGAGTAGGTGTGGGGAGACTTGGGATTGGAAGTGGAAGAGTAGTTGGTGGAGTTTGGATAAATGGGGGTGGAGTAGGAATAGGAGGTGGGAGAGTAGTTGGTGGATTTGGAAGGTGAAGGGGCATTGTAACAACATTGGTCTCTGTTGTAGGCTCATTGGTAGTTACCCCTTGGGTGATTGGAGACTCTTGATTCCCAGCCCCTTGATCTGCTTGAGAACTATCTCCCACTTTGGGTATACTTGGCTTCGGGTTAGTAAATTGTGTGGGAGGTGGAGTTAAGATTACCTGCGGTTGAAAAAGAGAAGGCTCACCTATTTCATATCTTGTTGCATAACCCGGTGTATCCTGGCCCTGGTCTGAGAAACCCTCTAGACCCTCAAAGTCTAATATTTGGAACTCATCTGATCCTAGAGCATCTAAGGGGTTATCTTGATCTTTAGGATCCTCCTAGTGCTTCTTTCTAGTCTCCTTTCTCTTCTTTTTTGAGACCTCATCCTTTTAACTAGAGGGACCTCTTCCTCCTCCTCTTCTTGTGGGTCCTCCTGTACGGTTTCTAATTGTGGAGATGCAGAAGCCTTCTTCCTCTTATATATCTTCATCCCCTTTTCGGTGGTAGGAGGAGATTTCCCAGAGGTGGAGGGTCCTTCATCATGTGAAACCTATGTTGGACCTGTAGGAGGATCTATTTTCCTGGTTATTCTTGTTTTAGGAGCCTTGGGCCTTGGGTTCAACCCATATTCCATCGCGCGTTCATGGCCATATATTGTACTTGGCTTCTGTGGGGGTGCCTCTTTGTATTGTGGCACTGTATTTATCTCTCCACACTGTTTATCTGCCTTCTTGGGTGGGTCCATCAATGTTTTCATAGGTATTGGGCTCATTTTGTAGGGCCTCTTAATCCACTATTCCGTTTTTCTCATCACATGCCTTGCCCAGAAGTTTTACGTCATCATTTTCATCTTTATCAACCTCTACGTTCATGATGGGCCAATCATATATTTTGTCATTGGTATAGATGGCCCCTAGGACCTCCTCTGAATCATATTCCCAAAATTTTTGGGGAATAGGAGTCTTAATGACTTCTTTTTCCAAGGCAAGAGTCATCCGACAATAATCCCAGATTCTAACCTCATGATCATCTATGCAGTTTATCCAGTGATCCTCCAGGTGTGGCTCATGAATGTAAAACTTGCCAATAATGTGGTTGTATGTTCCTATAGGGTCAAATCAAGGTCACACTATGGTGTAAAGCTGTAGGGGATAGTCATCCCATTCAAAAGTCAGAGATTTACAAACCTTCATATCCTGTAGGGTATATGGTCCCAATGAGATGGGAAAAT
This sequence comes from Thuja plicata, assembly GCA_018584345.1. NCBI lineage: Eukaryota > Viridiplantae > Streptophyta > Pinopsida > Cupressales > Cupressaceae > Thuja > Thuja plicata. The sequence goes on along the minus strand of MU227404.1, from coordinate 1,306,698 downwards.
CCCAGCAGTGCTTCTTCTTGTGTTTTATGTGTTCATATGCATCTGCGAGTTGCCTGGCCATATCTAGAATGATTATCCAGTCGGATGGATATCTAGGAAACTTCTTTGGATTCATAGTTGATACTGCTATCTAAATGTATGTGAAGGTTCTAAATTGTATGTAATAGGCACCTATGGTCCTCACCTTGGCAGCCACTTCTTCTTAAATCCTTTTTGCAAAATCACCCTCAATAGATCGGATGATTTCAAAGATGAAGGCATCATTGACTATCCAATAGTTTGGGCTATCTTCTGAAAATTTTTCCCTTTTCTGTAATCGAGGGTATACGATGTGAGGCCATGCATTGAGATCATTTAGGCTCCCTCTCTTGATGAGTCTTGGGTAATCTTCCCTTGCTACTAGTAGGTACACCATGTAAGTACTCATGTAAAACTTAGGGTTGTGTTTTACCACCACTAGCTATTCATCCAACTTGTTGCTAATGATGGTTCCCTAGTCAAACCTAGACTTGTGGCCCCTGAGTCTTTCTATAAGGAGAGTCATCCAATTCTCTAGTTGGAATGATCGTGGTACCCATATACTCGGCTTATCATTGTTATGGATACCTTGATGTCATCTTTCATGTATCCTCTCCTTAAGTCTATTTTGTCCAGCTTATTTTTTGGAAGAGGTTGCTCGAGGTAATGGTTGTTGACTATTTCATAAGCTTCCTCCCCTTTGTTTCTGAACCATAAGTTACCTTTTTCAATGAAAAAGTCATAGAACTTGTCTACACCTTTGTGGAGGTGAAAAAAATCTTCTATGACATCTAGCCTGATATCCAATACTACTTGGCCTTCGGTATTCTGGACCACCCTTTTGTTGGAATCATAATGGTTTTCCAAGGTCATGATCAATTTAGGTGAGGACACGGCCACTAGGTGGGCTGCTGCACTAACCAGTCCTGCTAATACCAGGGAGGTACAATCCTCTCATCTTCCATCTGGTTGGCCACACCTTGTCAGGAAGTCATCCCAATCTACATTCTCGATGTCAGTATCAGTGATATCACTGTGCCTGTTGCTAATTTTGGAAGGGGGAGTGTTCCCCTTGTATTGGTACTTCATAGGTGAAGTAGTCTTTTTCTTAGGCATTCCTGTAATAAAACATACAAGTATCAGTATCTTATTTGAAGGACAAACTAAAAGAAAGCTAACTAAGCTAAGAAAATAGAGCAGAAACTCTCCAAGTAACCAAGGATGTAGGTTTTTTGCACTTTTAGCGCTTTCAGGGTTTCGGGCGCCGAAGACTGGTTTGGAGGCCGAAAAGGCCAAAAATGCTAAAATCCACCATTTGAAGAGTAGGTTTCTTCGAATCTTTTGGCATCTGAAAGTCCAAAATTGTAAATTTTGAAAACTAGGATCTGGGGACTCGGACTCGTCGACATTTCAGAGGTTCGATATGCTGAAAAGGCTGAAGCTCTGAAATCACGACAAGAGCTAACAAGACTTTTGGGGATTCAATCTTGTCAGAATTTTTTACTTTTCAGAGGTTTGAAATGCCAAAAGGGCCGAATATCCAAAATGAGACACTACAACCAGACCTGTTTTTCAGCCTTTCAGAGGCTAAAAACCTGCGACAAAAGGTCGCAACTAAACAAAACCCTAACTTAGAAACCAGAAAAGGCAAACTCGATCGACACAGATAGACCTTCTGCCAAACACCAAAGGGGCCAAGGACCTCAAAGACCGGGGGAGAAAGGAATCCGCATGCCCTAGGCCAGACAAGCACCATGACAAAAAACCCTAAAACCCAAAAAGAAACCCGAGGAGGGAAAATAAAATGCAAGGCAGTGAAGGAGACCTACCTCAGAGGGGCTAGGAGCAGGGGAGGATGAAAAAACAAAGCTTGGAGGCACGTGCATGATCGGTCTTAGGGTCAAGGGAAAAAATCATTGACGCTGTGAGCTCTCAAGGAATGTCGAGTGAGAACACAAAGTGACTTAAAATTGGGGCCTTCACAATTTATAACTTGCATGCCTTACGTTAGCATTTTTGGTGGTTTTGGTGTCTGAAACACCGAAAGTTCAGAGGTAGATAGCTTCAAACTTTTGGTGTTTTTGGAGGCCAAAAATACCAAAAGGACCGACTTTTGGCCTTTCGGCCATTTTGGTATTTCAGAGTACTATGGTCTCCCAAAATGTCAAAAGGGCCAAAAGGCTGAAAAAGGTGCTTTTCCTTGTCTAATCATGCTGATACATGTTCTTCTAAGACTAACCAAGTGAGGACTCAAGGGGGCAGACAAGACCAAAAAAACAAAAAGAAAAAAGAAGGGGGCACCCCCATGGTCAGAGGATGGGGTGTGTGTTGTGGACCCACAACAAATAGGTTCATCATCTTTAATAGAAATAAATCCAATTTCATCATAGTCACCATCTTCATCATCAGATATACCTTCCCTAACATAATAACATTCCTTGTCCTTTGAGAACTTAGACTTGAAAAACTTAGGTTTGTGCTTTGAGATTCTTGTAGGACATCTAGATGCAAAATGACCGATCTTATTGCATGAAAAACATTTCAAAGGTAATTTTCCCTCAAACTTACCCTTACCTCTCTTTTCTCTTCTGGCAATCAGTGCTATGATTTCATCTAGCTTTCTTTCTTCTTCCTGTATTTGTTCCCATTCATTAGCATAGGCTCCAATTTCTTCTCTTAGGTCATTACTGCTCATGCTTGCATTTCCAAGTAAGATTCTTTTGCTTTTGTACATGGTTGCTTTGAATGTTGACTCAACCTTATGTAAAGTGTCTCCTAATTCTATGGCTTCAAATATAGTTAGCTTGCCAATCAACATCTCTTTGGTGAAGTTAAGTGTCAAAGGTATGATCTCCTCTATAGCCTGAACCTTGGTTCTATATGTAGGTGTCAATGATCTGAGTATCTTTGCAATTACTTCTTCCTCATTGTAAGTTCTTGCAAAGTTCCTAATACCAGTAACTACCTCAGTAATTCTCTATGCATATGCTCTAATGTTCTCATCTTCTCTCATCTTTAGTGATTCCATTTTTGTCTTCTAGTTCTGTAACTTTTCTGGCTTTGTATATTTGTCTCCAACATATAGTGCTTCCAGTCTTGTCTAGATTTCACGTGTAGAGGCCAAATCCTTTACTTTAGTAAATTATCCTTCTGATAGTGCACTGATCAAGGATTCCCTTGCAACCATATTGAATGAGAATAGCTTCTTTTGATCTTCACTGGCTTTCTCTATTTTATCCTCAGTTGCTACCTTTTCTTTCTTCTTATTTATCATCCAGTAATCAATTCCCAAACATAGCAAATGTGTTCTCATCTTGTTCTGCCAACTTTCAAAGTTTTCTAGATCAAACTTTGGACTATCCTTCCTATAGTAAGTCATCTTCAAGATCACCTCAAGCTGTTAAAATTTATCTTTGAGGACCAATAGCTCTGATACCAATTGTTAGGAATAACAGTCCACATGACAACTGAGAGACGGGGGGGGGGGGGGAANGGGGGGGGGGGGTGAATCAGTTGTAATTTATATTATTAAACTTTATACTTCATAAACCAAATCTACAAATGTAAATGATAACACAATAAATTCCAATACCATAAAAAAATGTTTGTTGTTGAGGAAACCCTGTTAAAGGTAAAACCCCAGTGGGAATTAACACCCACAAATAATGTACTAAGAGTATAATATCCCTGTTAAAAGATATTAGCCCTATTAGGAGCTTATTACAACATTATAGTACACAGTCCCTGTTAGGAGACAGATCCTGTTAGGAGTCAAAGAAAATGATAGGCTCACTGCCAAGGCACATTTCCCAAAGAAGGTTAAAGCCACCCTCAAGGATTTGCAATTCGAATCAAGTGTATAAAGAAAATACACATTCCAACAAACTGTCTGATAGCAACTGTCTTTGCTTGGTCAGTTCCAATGAATCATCAACTCTGCTTGCATCCAATAGTCAACAAGCTTCGCAGCTTCTACACCTCTCTTGCTTTATATTTCTCTTTCAAACTTCTCCACAAGAAATTGTCATTCATATATACCCTCTTACAGTAATTCATTAGGTCGACCAGTTAAGCTTTCCTAATACATAATTAACTAGGTCGGCCACTTAAGGCTTTCCATCATACAAATAATTACATAGCCCCTTGCTAAGATACACACGGTATCTAAAACAAGTATACAACATTAACAATCCATTACATATACTTCCAAATCCATAATTCATGCTCATAATTAATTTCACATGCTACATGTCTGAAGTCGGCCAGGAAATAGGTCTTCTCTAGAATACAAGCCACAACTGACGTCATCAGTATCCAATCAAAAATTTAACTCAACCCATTACTCAACCATATGTTGGCTATCCATCAGTAAGCTCACAAGTTCTGAAATATCTTTTCCAGAAAGACATACTTGAAACACAGAGACCTGCTCTGTTCAAAATCACAGTTACAGTCTAGAAAACTAGTCTTCACCAAATCAACTGTAACATCCACAGTATGTAACATAGATCCAAGTGAGATTAGGAATAAGGTAAGCACACATCCTTCTACATAAACCCAACTTTGATCATTCTGAATCATTTGTACAATGTTTGTACACTCCTTCTAGTTAAGTAGCTAGTTTATCTTCTCTATAGAAATATATGTTAACATCAGTGACAAAACATGAATATCAACAGAATGATTAGTAACCAAAATTGATATCATCCAATAGATATAGATACATCAAAGGTGGCATCAATATACATATAAATCAATTAAGGGCATGAACTATCCCAATATCACCACCAACATCTGTAGGTGGATCCTGACTAGTACCATCTATCTGAGTAGCCTCTATTTGACTCATTGCAACACTATCTCTTTGAATGGAAGGAGGAGTAATTTGAGGAGTAATCTGAGGACTAGACAGAGGAACTATCTATGTATGAGTCTATGAGCTCTGATCTTGATGTGAACTCTGCCCCTGCTATATATGTGATATCGTAGAAACCAAACTCTACATCACACTAGATACCTATGAAAACTGACTCTACATAATAGACACACTAGACTATAACACCTGTATGTCCTAGCTAGGAGCTTTTGGAGCTACAAGAGCCATTGGAGCTTTCGGAGCACTAGGATGAACTACTTGTCTTACCACTCGACAACCATGTCAACCCCAAATTGGTGTAGGAATTGGTCTTAGAGGAACCACTCTCCCATGAATACCTCCTCTCATTCCCACTCTCCCTATACCCCACACACCATCTCCACCACCTCGTCCACCATCCCTACTACCACCTCATTCACCACCTCTACCTCTACCTCTACCTCTACCCCATGCACCACCTCTAGGAGGTCCGATAACAACTCCACCTCTCCCTCAAATCACCCTACCTCCAGCTCTCCCTCCTCTAACCCGATCTCTCCTCCTCTGACGTCATCCTCTCCCATCACCATCCCCATTATCTCCATCATCTCCATCACCGAGATATCTCTCAGCAATATCTGGAATAGGCTCTACAGGATTAGTGAATCTTGGAAAGAGGTATTGTAGCAACCATTGTGCATACTCAGGTGTAATGCCTACATCAACCAAATTATATCTATAATCCCATAGTAAAGGATGAAGAACTAGGACCTCATCATGAGAAACTCTGTACTCCACCTATGGACCCCATAATGATCTCTCTACCTGAACACAAGCATCAAGAGATAAAACTAATGGTATAGCCCGTGTCCAACAAAACTATCTCATCACTCTCATGCAACATAATCTCTCTGATATCAATGGTGCCTGCCCAATCAACCAACGAGGCATAAACATGAATAAAACCTTTGTATCATCCTCAGCCCAGGCCTCATAACCTAAGTAAGGGCACCATCACACCTGATCCATGTCATCTAACATCCTACAACAATAATTTATCTTGCCTAGATGAGGTTGGATAATCACTCTAGTATATATAAAGATGTAAAACCAATCAAGATTCTGCACCCTTGCAACAATAGGTCTCATAATTGGGAGGTGCTCCCAAGTCCAAATCTGTAGAAAAATGACACCAGTAGAAAGTGAAACACTATGTCTATAAACTACATGATGTAGATCATGGTATAATTATGCCAAGATGCATGAAACCAAAGAAAATATATGGGGATGGGCAATCATGTCCTCTATAATCTGGCCCTAGCCTATATAAAAACCATGTCCACATCTATCAGAAAGTAAAAATCCTCCAATCAAAATGGCAAGCATGACAGGAAGTGGATCATAAGCCAATAACTGTATCCACAGAATGTTGTCATCACCAATTATATTATCTCTAAAAATATGATGGAAGACCTCTCCATCATAGACCTTATCATAGTAAACCAACTCACCCATCGTCGGGATGCTCAAAATCCTGTATACATGCTCGTGGGTGATCATCATCTCACCTATAGACAAATGGAAAGTATTATAGTTTGAGTGCCATCACTCAACCACAATAATCAATCAACCCATTTTCACTCAAAACTAGGGCATATCAAGCAAAAACCATAAGTCACATTGACCAATGACTCATCTATCAGGACCTAAAAAATCCTCAATCAAATCAAAGGGCCAAGGGTAAGGGCCTCTAACTTGCAGTTTCCAAAAGGAAACCTATTTTGGAAATCAAAGTGTGAATCAATCAGTAAAGATTATGAGCTTAATAATTTATTGCTAATCAAATTAGTAATCCTATTATCTACTTGCTCATCTTAAGTGCATCAACTTTCCTAACTCTAGATCTTGAGAAAGGAAAAAAAATCTATCCTATCAACCTTTTGGGATTGACATTTGCATGAAATCAACTAAGTGATCTAATTGGCATAAATTTTTTTTTTTTAAAACATCATCAAGCATAATTCTAAATCTATCCTTGCAATGAAAAGACAAGTTCATCATTATGACATTCGGGTTTTCAAAATTTCAAAAAGTGCATCAAAAAGCTTACGCACTACTATACCTTCATTTATGTGCTATAAAATTATACACACTATAATTTTATATTGTATGCACTATTACATTTGTTGTATGGTCTACAAAAATGTGCACGTTCTGAAATATGATGCTACACACTAAAACTCTTTGCGTAAGTGCTATAAAACTTCTAAATTTGAAAATGTATATCATACACACTAAAATAAAACTAGGGCATCCACTTATACGCATTATTTTGCACTACGTGACACACTAAAAGAAACTATTGATGCACTAAAACTATGCTAATACGTGCTAAAACTAGTAAAAAAATCAATTTTTTTTAAAAATTCACACCTAAGCTCAAAAATCAAGCTATTAAATTCAGAAGTTGACAAAATATGAAGGATATTGATACATACCAGACATCCATAGTCGGCTGGGCACTTGAATTGGTGACCTTGCACGAACCTATACTCCTGAATCGGCACCACCATGGTTGTAGAGGAGTAAAAAGAGTTCTAAGAGGGAAAAATGACAAGAGTAAAATAAGAAAATGGTAGGGTAAAAAGAAATTTTAAACCTTAGATACCTACCAAAGGACCTTAAAAGGGGTATTTTTACCAACCATCCTTTCTCATCAAAATTTTTGTACTTGAGGCATTTTTTTTTCATCTTGCTTATTATTGGGAAATAGATCAAAATCGTAACTTCAATCAATTTTTCTAAAACTCATTCAAATTATGATATTCAACCAAATTTATCAAACATAAATTTTGATCCATTCCCTGAGGGGGCATCAATCATTAGATCTATATCAAAACACTTTTTGAAATCGGGAACATCAGACATCAAAATTTCAAAATCATTAGCGGGGCATCAAAATCAAGTTAAATTTTTCAATAGGGATTCATATCGAGGTTGCATCATTATCAAATTTGCATCAGACATCAAATCAATCAAATTTACATCAATCAAATCTATATCAATTAAAACTGCATCATTATCAACATCAACCAATCAAATCAGTATTAGGCATCAAATCAAGTATCATTATCTACATCAAAATTAGATATCATATTGGACATCAGGACACCAAGCATTAAACATTATTTGAAACAACATACTTCACTCAATTCTTCAAATAAGGGCATTTGTATACACCTTAAATTGGTCAATGAAAGTTAAAGAGATAAAATCAAGTCAAATTCATTGATTAACTATCAAAGCATTTAATTAATTAAAATCAAGTCATTTGGATTAATTAAATTTAAAAATCAAATCACTATGTAATTGATTTAATAAATTAATTATATAGTTTATTGAATTAATTAATCCAACCCATCTAATTCCCATACATGGCTAATTTAATTAAAGCTTTAATTTAGTTAAATCCCGATTTCCCTCACCCACCACTACAAGACAAAATCAATTCAACCAATGGGAAAGGAGGATTGAGAGCACATGGATCACTCCAAGGATTTTCTATCTTGACCACTCAATTTAAATACCTCAATCTTGTCCACTCAAAGGGGAAACATCACTTAACCTTAACCTCAACCATGCTTTGACTATGGTTAATCAAACTCACTCCCTACCCTTGGGAATTCCTATAAATAACATACATTTCTTAGTGCAAATCACCACTTTACTACCAATTCACATATACTCACACCACTTTACATCCACTAGCATCATAGTAATTGCATTTTGTTGAATTACATTCATAATTAAGGCATAATTGAATTCATCTTAGGATCATAATAGAAAATTTATATCAAATAAAGCATGTAGATCATATCATTTACCTTAAATCATCCATCTCATTCTAGAGATTGTCACTTTAGGAGTTCTTTTGCAGCCGAGAACATGAATTTAGTCTTTCTAGATAGGGAACCATGAGAATATTTCAAGGATTTCAAGTTTTATTATTCAATTAGCATAGATATTTAAAATTTGACTTGATATTCTTTCATATAATGTTTCATGCAGGTATTTTACATACAACAATATCCTACTCGCATTAGTTGCTTAGATAGGACATATCCACTTGTATGAGCACCACAAGCTCCTATGGTACCTCTTTCATTGCTAGAGTAACTTCAACAATATTTAGACATCTAGCAAGGACATCGTGATAGCTATGATGATAGAGAGTATCTCCTATGATGGTATAGCGTGAAGAAAACTGTATGAAATTTTGGTGGTCATTATGGGAAAGGCTAGGTGGAAGAGTACCATATTTCAAGTATACATAAGTGTTGTGGTACCAAGGTGATTTGGGACCAATGATGTTGCACACTATTTTAGTATGGGATTTTTCAAAAGTAGGTTGATTAAGATGCTTGACTATAAACTCATAATACAAATTGTTAATCTATATGTTGAGAAGAGACCCTATGGTTGTCATTGCATCTGTTGTCCTATTTTGCACTCTTGGAACTTGATAAAAGATGATGGATATGAAGCTTTTCTTGAGATCATCCACCATTCTCTTGTAGGAAAAAAACTTGCCATCTTTGGTGAGATAATCATCATTTACTTATCATATGACCAGTTGAAAGTTCTCAAAGGCCTGTAGCTCTTTGATATTCCATTAAATCACATGGCTACAGGAAAAATAGACAACTTGGCTGCAGGAAACCTATTATGCTTCAATTATTCAAAAAGGAATAATATAACGATAACCATGGTTTAAAACATCAAGTATTTTATCCTAAAAGTGTTTAAGTCCACATGCCATATGTTCATCATATACTTTTTTAAAAAGACATAAAACTATTAAAAGAAGAGTCTTTAAACACCCATAAACCCTATGATAGTTCCAAGAAAACAAGAGAAACCAGGAAAAAATAGGTTGTTATTTCAGCCCTTCATTCCCCCCAACCTAACTTCTTGTTGGTCCTCCAACAATGGAGGAATTCCTAATCTTTGCATTCATTCTGAAGTCACTAGTTAATTCCTGTCATGCTTCTCCTTTGGGAAAATTCCAGTAGTATCCTTTATTTTTCTCAGCTTGTCCCATCTGGTCCTTTTAGACTCCATATCACATGCATTCCCATCATCTATCATGTTGAGGAGTGGCCACATCAGAATTGGTGACTAGAACGTGAGTGGAAGCCAATGTTCTTGCTTTGTGTGGGTCGATTGTATATACCCAGGTGCTCTTTGGGATACTACTAGGTAGTTCTGCGATGAATGATGTTGAACATGCTGGAGACCCTCACAAAGGTTGTTCCACCACTAGATAATGGGTCCAAGGAATAATTTCCCATCATGTCTAGCTAGCTTGTCATATTCTAGGAATGCCTCTTCTATTAAAGATTGAATTCTATTCCTGTGAGTCTCCTCTGTAAATAACCACAACTAGTCATAATACAGTGTCTTGGCTTCCTTGCATTCAAATCTTAACTGTACTTAGGGAGAATCTATTTCCTCTTGTCTATATGTACCAGCCTACTCTTCCCTACTGATCTCATTTTGAATCCATGACATGCATGCTCATAGTTTTATATCTCCAATATATGCAAGTGGATTCCATGTAGTATTATGAGGAACACCAAAATTATGAAAATATAACTCACATAGTAAGTTATTTATGGATGGAGGAGAAGAATTTAATATCTCATAGAATTCTTCATCTTCTTCCAGAGAAGGATTTAATCCTTGGACAACCCTCATCAACTTGAAATTCAAATACTGCTCTTTTAAATAGAGGGTGTACACTCTGGAAGGTTATCTATATTGCATAATATCAGGAACCATTGTCATGATTATAGTGATACTATCCTTGAAATGAGTGTTCTCATCATCCTTATTCTGAATCTCAATCCTTTGATTATCAATTACCCTATGTAGGCTATCTTTTTCCAACTCCCACTGACTCTCTTTTAATAACATTTCTTTATATAGGATTAAGCCTACATCAAGTCGAGTAGAAATGTCAGGAGGAATATTTGGTTCTTCCTCTTCTTGTTTTGGGTACTCCATAGGTAAATTTATCAGACCCCCTATCCAAACTATTATAGTAGTCTCAGCCATCTATTGTGATGCAACAACTAGATTAGTAAGACCATCCAAATCTTGGCCTTGTTGTATATGATCTTCTTCCATAAAAATATTTGGCTCTCCCTGTGGAAAATTTTCCTCTATTGGTTCCTCTAGTATGTCATCCTCTCCTTGATAGGTATCTAAACCACCACTCTCTTCCACATACTTGGAGGATTCAACATTAATAGAAGCAATACCTTTTTCTGTCTGAGTCCTCTTTGGAGGTTTCTCTTTCAACCTATGGCTTCTCCTGGTAGGTGTCTCCTCACTAACCTCAGAGGAATTTACTTTGCTAGATATCCTTGGAGGTTTCTTGGTCTCTGTAGTGGCTATAGGAGGGCCTTTTGTAACAGTCCTTTTTCCTCTTAGAACTAGGAGAGGTTTTTACAACATCTTGTTTTTCTACCCTTTCCTCCTCTTGTTCGACCTCCTTCTCCTTTCCCTTATTTTTCTTTGCTATAGACCTAGTCCTCCATAGAAATTTGCGGGGAGCTCTCACTGTTAGGCCTTGGTGGGTGGTGTTCTATCTTATTAGAGGAGGTGTTTGATGCATTAGGTTCAACTATAGGAGGTACTTCATTCTACACCCCTGAGGAGGAGGGTTCTTCCATAACTTTAAAGTTTCCTTCTGGGGTACTAACCCTATGGGTTAATGGTTGTCTGGTATGACATACATTCTTTAATTAACATCTAAAAGTTCTTTCCAGGACACATTGGAGACTTCATTCAATGCCCTTTCTACCAAAATCTTAATCAAACAGTGGTGTGATATAGAGTTAAGCTTACCTTTTTGGACTTCACTGGCACTGTGCAGGAGTAGTTTGTATAGAATATTTGGAACATTCGTCCTTCTTACATATCATATATGAATGAGCAACTTGAAGTGAAGAGAATGAAGACATGACTGTGTGCCCTCACAAGTTAGGTATTTAATCACATTAGCAACTATTTGTATATAATCATGTGGTAGTGGTAGTCTCTTTGTGCCATGCTTATCCACCTCTAGAGAAGGGTTGTTTGGATGAGTGAGTTGAGCACAAGTTTTTCTCTCATCTTTTGACTCTGGAAATATTTCTCCTTCTGCTGGAAAGACAATCACTTTAGATATACATCCTTCTATTACCTTTACCCTTAACATTTTCATGTTGGCTTCATCATTCCTGACTGTTTGGAAAAATTCTAGGACAATGTCATCATTGAAGTCTATTAGCTTTAGAAAATAATCTAGCCAACCACAATTTTGGGATGCTTACTTCCACTCTTGGTCTTGAAGAAGGAAAATGTGAATAGTGGGTTCATGGCAAACAGGAGGTCCTCCCATGCTGAAAATCAATTTTGCACAAAACCCTTCACAAATGACTCATGAACAACTGCATGAATCAAAAATTCCTGAAGGACAATTTTTCAAAATCAATAATCCTTTAGCTTCCTTATCACTCTAATAATCTGTACTCTCTCCTTCTGCAAATACCTTTCTTTTGTCTTTTACCCCAAAAACAATATTGCAACCATTAAAGTTGACACTACATTCAGAAAATATTACAGTCGAGATAATAACAAATTGGCCATAAGAGGTGTTATGAGGGATACAATATAAATGAGTATTAAAAATATTTAACTCGCTTCAACCATCACATCAAATATCATTCACATATACTTTCTCTCTAATAATCTTGATGCAATTTGGGTGGTGATGTAATGCAATGTGACTAGACATGACACATAAGGTGACACACAATTGTTACCCTCCCAACCTTAACAAAACAATAGGTCCACCTATTGAAGAAGGTACAATGTAGGATAATTTCTAACAGTCATATGACATATTTATATAAATAGAATTAAAGTTAAATAAATGGAGTTGAGTAGAATAAATGATCAACATACCTTGCGCATACCTACTACTTTTGTAATCAATGAGTGAGATGCACATCCGCTTGAATTAATAATTGGAAATGGAGTTGGGAAAGGTGTGATGAGGTGATGATGACATGGGAGAAAAAGAGAATGGTATGGGTGATGGTAATTTACTATTAATAGAATGTATTTCCACAGAATGTGGAAATATTTATTATGACATCATAATTTTTGCAATCCTAGAGAGAATAATGGAGGACATGTAGTCCTACTTCTTCGGCTACAGGAAAGTCAGAGGAATGGTCCTCCTTGAATAGTTGCACGAAATCTGATCTTCTAGTTGACTTTTTATACAATTTTAAATGATGGCCATTGAAAAATAGTTTGAATCTCACAGGATTAATTGTGGTTAGTTGCACTGTGCCATTGGAAAAGACTTCAATGATTTCATACGGTCCCAACCAATGGGTTTGGAATTTACCTAGAGTATCTTTATATCTGGAATCGTAGAGAAGATCCCAATCTCCAGGTTGAAATTTATTTTCCTTTATATACTTTTCATGCCAATTCTTTCATCGATTCTATATAATCTCTGTGTGCTGTAGGGACAAATTTTTGTGTTTATCCAAAGCATTCAACTCTAGGATTTGATCCTTTTGAGAATTGGTGAGAACCATCTCCAAGATAAAAGTTGTTCTAAGTGTTTTATGCTCAAATTCAATGGGCATTACAATTGCTTTTCCATACACCATCTCAAATGGCATGAAGCCTGTGGTAGTTTTCCATGTAGTTCGATAGGCCCATATGGCTTCTTGTAGTCTCCTGGCCCAATCCCTTTTACAGAGTGCAACTATCTTAGTAAGGATAGATTCAATCTTTTTTTTGGTGAATTTTTCTTGCCCATTGGCCTGAGGATGGTAAGGCGTGGATTTCCTATGCCTGATGCTATATTTATTAACCAAGACTGTAATCAAAGTGGAAGTAAACTAAGCTCCTTTGTCAGTTACTATTTCTCTTGGAACTCCATACCTCATGAAAATATCCTCATATATAAATTTAGCAACCTTATTTCCCTTGCATGCTTCATCGGTCTAGCTTAAACCCATTTAGTAACATAGTTTGTACATACTAGAATATAAGACTTTCTATTTCAGGATGGTTTAATTGTCCCTACAAGGTCTAGGCCCCATTTGTAAAATGGAGTCACAACCACTTGTGGAAATAAAGACATTTAATTTTATCTAGTTGGTCTACTCATCTTCTGACACCTATCACACTTCCTGGTCTATTTTGATGCATCCTTATGTAAAGTTGGCCAATAGTATCCTGTATTAAGAATCTTCATGGTTGTTCTCTTAGCTGTAAAGTGATCACCACATGGTTCATCATGACAAGCATGCAAGATATCACAGGTCTCATCCTCACGTACACATCTTCTCATGATATGATTTGGACCAATATAGAACATACAATATGCTATCCAGGAGAAGTTTAAACTCTTCTCCACAAGTAACCTTCTTTTCATTGGTGAAAAGTGAGGTGGAGTCCTACCTATAGCTAAGTAATTGGATATGCATGCATACCAAGGGTTGTGAGTGGTTATGGAAAATAAGTACTCATTTAGAAAGGTATCATCAGTGGCTGTATGATCATCTTTTACATGCAGTCTAGATAGAAAATGAGCCGCTACATTAGCTTTCCAAGGCTTGTCAACAATTGTGATACCAAATTCCTACATTAACAACAACCACCTTGCTAACCTTCCTGCAATTGAATGTTTTTTCATGAGATACTTAATTGTTGCATGATTTGCGTGTACACAGATTTGATACCCAGTTATGTAATGCCTGAATTTGTTAAGAGCATAGATGAATGTTAACATTTCCTTTCAATGACAGTATAGTTGAATTCAACTCCCTGGAGATTATTGCTAACATAGTAGCTGGCATGGTCAATTGATCCTTCTTTTTGTCCAAGAACTACTCTATGGCATAATCAGAAGCATCAACATGAATATGGAATGGTAATTTGACCAATTTGGTCCTCTTAACACATGAGCTTGGGTCAGAGCTTCTTTGAGACTATCAAAATCTATACCAAAACCTAATGTTCATTCAAACTCAGCTTCCTTCTTCAAAAGATTATACAATGGTGCTGCAATTTGAATAAAATATTTAATAAAACTCATGTAGTAACCTGCATGACCTAAGAAACTTATAACTTCCTTCTATTTAGTAGGGACAACAAGGTTAGAAATTACCTCAATTTTAGATGGATCCACTTGAATTCCTGTTGTAGAGATATAATGGACCAAGACGACTCCTTCCTGCATCATCATGAAGAACCTTTCATTGATGAAAGACAAATTGTGGTCTTCACATCTCTGCAACACTTTTCCTAAATTGGTTTCCGCTTCTTCAATAGTTGAGCCATATGCGGTAAAGTCATCCATGTAGATTTCCATACATTCATGAGAGATATTAGATAAGATGCTAATGAATTCTCTTTGAAGTATTTTAAGGGTGTTATAGAGACCAAAAGGCAAAAACATAGTAGGCAAAGGTTCCCTAGGGGCATGTGAATATAGTTTTATCTTGGTCCTCTGGAGTAATCCTAATTTTATTGTAACCACTAAACCCATCCAAGAATGAGAAGTATTGCTTGCCTGCCAAATTATCTAAGACTTTATCTATGAAGGGAAGAGGGAAGTGATCCTTTTTGGTAGTAGCATTAAGCTCCCTATAGTCTACATATAATCTCCATTTCCCACCTTTCTTAGGAACTATGACAAGAGGTGAGACCCAATGACTATAAAAAATAGGATAGATAAAACCTGCATTCAACAACTTCTGCAATTCTCCTTTGACTATCTCGCTTAGAGTAGGATTGATCCTCCTCTAGGGTTTCCTGGCTGGTTTGAAGTCTTCACTGATATATATTTTATGAGGTTAGAGTTTAGGATCTAATCCTTTCATGTCACTATAGTCCCATTTAAAATCTTGTTGATGAGTGTACAACAATCTGATCATGTACTCTTGTTGTGATGGAGTTAGACCTTTATTAATGTTTATACATTTTCAAGGATCAACTTCAATTAGTGCAACCAGTTCTACCATAAATAATCACTTAGACTATCTGAGTGCACTTCATGGGGCAATAAGGTATGGAAGCAGTATATGGCTGCAGGAAACTATGGTGAAGGATAAGATGGAAAAATGGTCTGCAAGGGACATGGGGTAGTTTCACACAACTGTTGAGCTACTCCATTGTGATTCTAAATAATGCCATATAGGATGTCATATGCTTCTTGGATTCCAATGAAAGGTTCTCTTTTTATCATCATAAGCTGTTGGACATAATTCATCTCATCCCCTTCCCCTATATCTAGCCATAAGGCCTTCTCTTCATCAAGTTGAGGTTGTGTAGGATAATAAAGATCAATCTTCTTAGTGGATAAACCATCTAAAATATTCATATTTCCTGACTTACATGCTATGAAGGCATCAATAGTAGAGAGCCAAGGTCTTTCCAGTATAATTGGATAACCGCCCAAAGTTTCCTTGGGTGAAAGGATCATGAAATCAATAGGGTATTCCCAAGAATCAAGAGTAACAACCAAATATTCTACCATACCATCTGGTTTATTTGTAGAACTATCTATAAGCTACAGGACTACGAGAGTGTCTCTTAAACATTGTAATATTAAGCTGCTACATGATGTCTTTAGTCATATCATTAATTGATGCCCATAAGTCAAATAATGCATTCTTGACCTAAACCCCATTGATAAAAATGTTAACTACTAGACTACCAGGATCATAGTGTTTAGGAATGAAGGCCTTCTAAAGCATTAAATCAGACAAATGACCCAACACATGGACAATTTTAGGATTTTTCTTCTTTCTTCTTGGCTTCTTTAAACAAGCCTTCCTAATTTCTTTACTATAGAGAGGAACTTATTTTATAGATTGAAATATGGGCATCTTAACATAAATGTGTTTTAATTGGTCAATAATGTCAAAATTATACTCTTCCCATGGTTGGGATACCTCATTATCAACTCTATGAGGAAATGGAGGAGTCCTGGTAGGTAACTTAGACTGTTGACTCTGTTGCATTAAGGTGGTTGAATAAATTGTTCAACATATTCTTTTTAGGGTAATTCCTCTAAGGGTACCTCTATTATAACAAGAGAAGATGGTGTTGGAAGTGTAGTACCCAGCCAAAGGTGGATGCCACTAACATGTAGAGCATATGTAGGCTGCTGATTTGGGCATGTGAAATAAACTTGTTACTGCTGAGGTTTATTATTTGGATTATGTGTTGGTTGTGCTCGCAGTTGTATAGACTTTATGGGAGATGTATTTGCACCACGAGGAGGAGGTGACAT
>MU227404.1:1263770-1277281 GCA_018584345.1 Thuja plicata | reverse complement strand
ATTATTACTCTATGCTTAAGCTTAACTTAGGTGCATTATTAATTAATTCTTAATTAATAATGTGCAGCCTAGTTTTTGCCTTTAGGGTTTCTATCTCACCTTTATAAGGTTGAGCGTTGTATTTTTCTTTGGATGGTCTATTGCATTTTTCTCACATTTCGAGAGCAATATTCTTCTCTATCTTTTCTTCTCTTGTGACAGGTTATTGGCAAACAGAGGTTATTGGGTTGCTGTGAAGTTGGATTTACCAACTTCTACACCTTCATCTCATCCCAATCATGCACAACATTACCCCCTAAGCCCATAAACCATCTAAGAGATTACTCTTTTAGAGTGACAGAGATAACTTGAGCCTACGAGCATTAGTGGTGTAGTCAAAAATTTGAAAAAGGATGCCAAATTTAAAGAGGAATGTATTAGCGTCCTTTGTGACCAAGCCATAAAATTTGGGAAGAGATGAGGCAGGAATATTCTTTAGGTTGCTATTGTCATGCTGACCAGTAATACGAAATGGAAAGGTTATTGCCATCCTTGGTGGACCTTTGGGTTGATAAACCACTAAAGCCAGCTGGTTATCTTCTTCTTCTTCTTGGGCGGCTGAATTTGCACCTAACTAATTTTCTGGGTAGCTAGGAAGGAATCTCCTTAATGCATATCTTCTCCTTCAAGTCTATGCATGCACATTGATAACTTCTGACCGATTTATGATAGAATGAAACTTTCAAAGCTACTGACTAAAGAAAGTAGAGATAACATAAAATGAACTAGAGATTTGAATTATGACTGCAATAGGTACTCATCTTGACACCATCCCTGACAACAGTGTCAAAAATGTTGACCTTTCCAAATGGATAAATAACTCGGTTAAACACCTCTAATCACAGATTGGTTATCTTAATTGAGTAACTATATGTCCACCAAATGCTCAACAATAACATGTTGGTATATTTAATAACAATAACATGTAAGGTTTATTTAATATGTCAACCTAAGGGCATAAACTTGAAATGGTTCAACAAAATTTATGCACTAAGTCTCCATTGAGGCCATGCTAACTATTGTTGGAAATAGAAGTACAAGAAAATAGATGCTTGAAAGTAAACCTACTTGGTTACCAACTAGTTAAACACGAATAAAAAGAAAGAAAATTACAAAAACCAAGTTTAGGTCTATCAAGAAGGAAACTATTATTCCTACTTTGGCTACAAGAATAGACACATGAACTGTTTCCCAGTGGCTGCAGGAATAGACAAGCGACTGAACAACAACTACATCAATTACAAATAAACAAAAAAATGTAAAGGATTACTCACCAAGTGGGCCCCTTTGGATGAGTGGATCCAAGTTCTTCAACACACTATAAACTCTGAATATCATTGATTTATTCATATAACAGAAACTGATTATTCATAGTTTTGGAAACTGTGAAAACTATATTGCTGAAAAATTGTTACATCATCATTGATCTACTACTGTATTTTCTAGCTAACCTCTGAAGAGGCTTCAAAAACTTATTAAAACTAAAACTTCACAACTAACTAACTAACTAACCACCTCCAACAAAATAGATGGGTGCAGTTATTACATTGAAAGTAGAACGAAGAAATTGTCTCAAGAAGAAAGAAACAATCTTCTTCTTATCCACATGAGAGAATATGGGATAATAACAACCTAGATTTTCTTTGCATTAAAACACCATTGAATGTTCCAGCTAGAAGTGGATCAATTCAGTTAAGTCACCAATGAGTCTTCAATGTTTTCCTCCTTGCTACTCCTGGTTGAATGACTTGGTCCAAGAGCCGATGAAATACACTTAAGTGTTAGCTTGACCATTCTTCCTTGTTCATCTATTCTTGCAGTGAAAGGTTAGGAGCACAAGAACATGGAGATACATCCATTCCTCATTTCATGCATTTATTTAACTTTAGATTTCATTAATATGGATATATCACATGGCTGCAAGAAAAATAGACTACTTGGGTGCAGGAAACCTATTATGCTTAAATTATTCAAAAAGGAATAATATAAAGATAACCATGGTTTAAAACATCAAGTATTTCATCCCAAAAGTGTTTAAGTTCACATGCCATTTGTTCATCAGAAACTGTTTTAAAAATACATAAAACTATTAAAAGAAGAGTCTTTAAACACCCAAAAACCCTATGATAGTTACAAGCAAAACAAGGGAAACCATGACAAAATAGGCTATTATTTGAGTCCATCAACCAACAACTCTACAAGACTAATCATGAGAACTCTAAGAACTTTGGAATTCTCCCTAAATCACAATATAGCTTATAGACAAACTTAAAAGTTTGAGTAAACGCTCACACATTAGTTTTCTTTTAAAATGGGGATATTACACTTCTTAGAGGGGATTGAAAAAATCTTTCATCCACTCTTTTTTATAGGGGATATATTTATTATGTATCTGTAATAGACTTGGATGTTATGATCCATTACTTGAACATACTTAACTTTGTTTTCTCTCTTTAGAGTGTTAGGGTTTCAACAAATATGAGAAATAAATAATATTAAGATAGTGCAGAAATAAGAAAGACAAAAACAATAACACAAAGATATAACGTGGTTCACCCAATATGGGCTACAACCATTAGAGAAATAGTTGTCCACTTATTTTATTATCCAGCGAAGAGAAAATTACAATCTTCTGATTTCACATCTTGAATGTATTTAAGATTAATTACAATCTTGAATGTATTTAAGATTAATTTGATTTAAAATTGATTAAAAATGAATGAACTATAAACACACATTTGACTTTAAATAAACAAACTTATAAATTAATAATGCCCCCTATTGAGAAATTGAAGAATTCCCATGTGCAAATTGAGGAGGACATTGCTTAGGAAAATAGGGAGGTGGAAGTTAAGGATGTAGGTGACACCAACCCTAGAAGATCTAATAGATTGACAGACTGTCTTATGGAGAAGGGTAAGGGTGCAGTCATTGCTGATTTTGGTGATGAAGAACATTCAAACTTTTAGGATGAGTATGAGGATTTTGGGGAGGAGAAAGAGAGCCTGGTAAATACCACCAACAACCAGTCCAAAGAAAACAACCTATAGGATTCCAACAACATGAAGTCTACTCTTGTGGACCTATCTGAAGAGGAATTTTCCTGTTCCAAGTGTGATGCAAGTATGGCTAAACTTTTGATGCTCAAAGATAAGATGCATGCATTGGAAAAGAAGTTGGTGAGTGTCTCAAAATTTGGCTCTAAGGTCATGCACAAGTCGGATACTTCTCTCTGCCTATTGGTGGATAAGAAATTGGGCAAGAGTGGGGACAAGGATAGAAACCATAAAGAACTATTCAAGTTTTCCATTGAGGATTGAGAGTGTCTCTTTGACTAGTCCTCGATGGCTGACTTTTTGGTATTTTTTGGATTGTTTTGTTGTTTTCGATGTTAATCTTTTGGCTCTTATTGCTTTGTTATATTTATGATATTAAACTCTTAAGAATTATATGCGTTGATAAATTTTTGTTAATGATTTGTTAGTCTGTTTTCAAATCTTTAAGATTATTTTATGATAAGATTAACACCCTAATTTTACTACTTTTAATATTCAAGCAAACTTATAAATTTATATTATACATTCTATTAAAATCTATTTAGTTGCAATTAAAATTTGAATTGTCTCACTATTTTAAAAAATAAAATAAAATAATTTATTTTGTAATTGTACACTAATAAGATTGTGAACTCTAAAATGTAGTTTCCAAGATCATCATAATTGAGATAATCAAGAAACTAATTTTACAAATGAGGAAAGGAGTTTGGCTGGAAACCAATAGAGAGATAATTAACACAACCTAGATAATTATTCATTAAAAAATACCTTTTGGTTTCTTCAATAAATCTTTTTAATAACATACTTTTTTTTTTCAATTAATAATTTTATATTTCGTTTTAATCTGAAGGTTTTATATTTGACGGTTGAGTAAAAAGAAAAGACCGAGGGTTTTAATTTCAAATAAGAAGTTTGTTTTTTCATATAATAGACAAGAATAAGTTGTAATTTACTCTAGAAGATCCAAGACCATCCTCTGCTGTCAAGCTTGATGTGAATTTTAAAATCACAAAAGGTATGCTTTTTTCCAATCTCTCTCTTAGCTCGATATGTTCTTACATTTTATTTTTTAAATTAGTTGTTCGAATTAGGCCCCGTTTGGTTGGGGAATTGGAATTGGACTCAAAATCTGATTGTCTCAAAATAGGGTTTTGAAATTCTGGTTTTGCATCTTCCAGATATAGTTTGGACCGTTTGGTTGACCCGGAAGATGAATGAGTCAATCCATCTTCTATGTTTGGTTGCCAAGTTCAAAATTGGAATTGGAACTGACAAATTCCAACTTCCGCGTTTGGTTCAATAATTTCGAAATGAAATGGAGGGAGTCCAATGTATCAATCCAAGGGTCGTGAAATGAAGGCTCTGCAAATGGAAACCCTTTGTACCAACATCTTTTGAAAAATTTATGAAAGCACTCTACTGTGATTCGAACTGGTGACTTCTGAAAGCGCTATGCTGTAATTCAAACTCGTGATTTCCTACGTATTATGACGTCTATTTTTTAAAGCCACAATACATATGCTAAATATTTGGTTTGGTGTTGAGCATGATTCCATTCATTTGCAATGGCAGGTGCATTTATGTGGATACAATGCACCCACATATCTCGCTGCGTACAATGAAGAAAACAAACAGTTTCACGTGTCTTTGCCCCTCTCGGATATGAAGAAACAAAATACTATTCTGAGCACTCATAGAGGGTTATCTCTTTGGAGACTGTATGGAGTCCATCTTAGCACCCACACCGTCTTTTCCACGGACCTCATGGATCTCATGAATTCTTCCCGTGTAAAAAGGAATTCTTTTTGTCAATGTTGTTTTCCCAGAATCTATGTGAGCCGAAATTCCAATGTTGCGGATTTTGTCCATGGTGTCCGTCCATCCTTCTTTCTCTTCTTTCAGCCGAGCAAGCCCTAAAAAATGCCTTAGACCACCCAGGAATGGCGTAGGAAGCTCTGGACCGTAGTGATTAGAGAACAGGGCTCGAGCTGGAGCCAGAAGATGAGCTGCGCTTCCCCGATCCATGGTTGCGCCCTTCATGCGAGCGATTGAAGGAAATAAGAGGATCTATCCCATCCTCAATTCACGAAAAACCCACAGATCCGACGAAATTATAAAATGGGGTTAAAAAAACATAAAACCAGGTTTTGAAATCGTATTCCACTTATTTGGGTGGAAGTTGGAAACCCTCATTGTAGCCCAAAATTGGAAGATGAAAACTATATTTGAGTTATTGTTTTAACACACCAAACAAAAGATTTGAACCCAAAACCTGGTTTTGGGCATCAAAATCCAATTCCACCCCTCAACCAAACGGGGCCTTAGTGATGATCACATATATGCCGAAAATAGGGAGCACAAGTTGAGTTTGCGTCAGAATCTAGGGCAGAGTAAAATCCAAGACATTGATTCAGTTAGTTGGAGTAATACATGGAGAAGTGTCCACTGCCCCCTCTTTCTGATTTGAATATTCTGGGGATGTTGGAATGCAAAGGGTACATCCCATTGCCTCCTCATTTTTTCTGCATGAGTCTCATGTACTGGGATTTGTCAGTTTTTCTGGCATCCTGACATTTAAGGCGGTACTTGGGTACATTGTGTTGTCTAGGACATCGACAGACATTCCCAGTCTGCTGAATGCAATCCAGGAATGTCCTGATGTCCCATCCATCAATATTTGTTTCGAAATACATAAATTTTTCCAAAAGAAAAACTTGGGGAAAATAGAGACTAGGGGTATGTTTGAAATAATTATTTTTATGATCATTAATACCACAACAATCAGATACTTGTGTTTACCAATTTCATATTTTTGTTTAAGTGTTTTACTCCATTTTTGAGTTCACTTATCAACATTAAATGTTGAATGTTCATTGTTCAATGTTATGGATGCTAATGTATTTAAATTTCATTTCTATAGACTATTCAACACTTGGATTTACTGGTGAATGTAGTTATGAGTATTCAATCCTTCTGCATTGAATTATAAGTGGCTTGCCACAACCATTTTGAAATTTCTATTCAAAACATTTTATTTATTTATTTATTCTTGATAGAATAAAATGGAAATAAACTGTATTAAACATAAAATATATGCTATAATAGTACTAATCAAAGTATGGTCAAAACTACCATACCCTTACATGTTGGCACCTACATACTCATAATGACTGAAATAAGTCATATTAACTATAACTAGAGTAGAGCCTGCATATGTAGGTAGAGTTGGCTTGAGCCTTGAGTCTTCTCTCTCGTGGCCTCAAGTTTGAATCTAAAGCCTGGACTCACCTGATGCACCTGACTTGCATGCGGCTTGGTACATCCTTAGAGGATTAGTCTCATCCCAGCTCGCCCCTTCCCAACCCCAACTTGGCAGCAAGGAAGTCCAAGGTAAGGCGGGTTGGGCACTGGGTTGGGTCATGGGGATACCTCTTGCGCAACAAAAAAAAACTATAACTAGAGCAGGCAAAGGCAAGGACCTTTGAGAGAATATTTTTAAAACTCTTACGCATGCAAAAATAAGAGGGTTAGAATTAACAGACCCTTACATGCTGCCACCAAAATACGTATAAGGGCTTGAGATGAGTCATATTCACTATAAATAGAGGAGGAATAGATAAGGAACTTTAAGAATATCCTGACATACAGATAAAATTAGGATGGACCTTCACCAGTAGATACATTGTAATGTACCCTAATAGGAGTTTTACTTGTTTACTCATAAACAACAATTCCAATAATAGAATGCCAAAATGAACTTCGTTAGCCATTAACAATTTGAGAAAATAATGTACATATACATTAGCTAGTGCAAAAGGAGTTTTTAAGATAAGTAGTAAGACTATCCCATATCTAATCATGAATTCATCTTGGTGGGATCTTTGAGAGGGAGCTGTGAACTACCTAGCCCAACTAAGCCCAAGAGCATGTCACATTGACATCATGACAACTTGCCCATACCCAAAAAGCATCAGAAATGTCCAACTATGACCATTACCCCCCTTAGGGCATCCCACAAGTGGAAGGAATGTCCAACCATGACCGATTTCCCCTTTGAGGTAATCAAATTTCCTCTTGGCCTACAAGAGGCAAGAATGTCTAGCTATGACCAATTCCATCCCCTTGGGTGGCACACTTAGTTTGTGGGTGCCTGTAAACTGCATCTCCCTATCTTACTTACCTCAATCCATATGTGATTGATTACATAATAAACACATGCATTTATGTAAACATATGATTAAGTATTATCCCTATTGCAATCATCAACTAATAATGCATATAGCAGATCATTTGTATTTAGCAACTAGTCATGCACGCGACAAGATTAATTTTATTTAGGTAGAACAAATGTAACATTATTTGTAATAAGCATACTGAAAGCATTATTATCTACAATTAGCATACTGGCAGATCAAATGTACTATTGTCTATTATTGCTCATAGGAAGAATGGATGCATCATTATCTATAATCTTACATATACAGATCGAATGCATTAAATACTAAAATTCCATACCAATTTATGGATGCAATATGACAGTTATATATATATATATATATATATATATATATATATATATATATATATATATATATATCTGAAGTCTGACCAGATTCTTTTCTTAGATCGATGTCCTTGAAGCTCTTTGAGTGCTTGATAGGTTGCCCATAAATGATCATTCTGCTGAAGGGGCATAGTATATCCACTCATCAGTGCCATGATTCCTTTATGCTGTGTGGCCACCTTGTGCTTAATCACCAAATGAAGACCTTGACAAAACTTATCAATCTTCTGCGTATCCGCCATTAAATCTTACACAGTGGAATCCGTGAATCTAATATCTACCTCTGCCATCTCTTCATGCTTTTTACCCTTATGTATGGCCACATAAGGCCCTTCCAGAAAACCCACATTGGCATCATCTTGAATATCCATCTCTGACAGGGATTTCACTAGAAGTTCCCATAAATTCTTCTGCACATCCACAACTGCTACACTCAGTTTTCATAAGATTTTTTCTGTTATAGAGCCTTGAGAGCGGACTTTACCATTATCCTCAATTCCATCTGGAGATAAATGACTTTGATAACATTTAGCTCCCTAAAACTATTTTTTTGGTCAATGACTTGTGACCTATGGGGCTATTTCCATTTTTATTAATACTAAATAGACTGAGTACATTCTTTTCTTTCCATGATTGGGCAAGCCATATCAATATACGTTCCCATGATGGGATGCTTATACTGCTATCTGTTTAACATTTTAGAGCCATATTAGTTAAACAACCGCACACTTATCCAGAACACATTGTATGAACTAAAAACAAAATATTTTATGTAGTGACTAAGGGCTTAGCCAGTCTATTATGCAGCTAACCAGTACCAGCATTGTCACCTTTATTCATTATCTAATTTCTCTTTAGCCTCATTGCAAAACTCCAGTCCATTTCTGAAATATCAAATATCCTAAACTATAAACTCCCAACAGATATAAACTATACGAACCAGTATTCAACTTCTTAGTAAGATTCAAGAGAATTGTAAACAGGAAATAATATTTTTCTTTATTGATCGTATGCACAAGACAGATCTTTTTAAAAAAAATCTCAAGTGCAATATTTGTCTGATTATAGGAATTTGATTACAAAGAGATGATTAATAAATTGCATATAAGGATCATACCATCGTTGATGCCCACACCTGTATTGATATCTTAAACCTGTAGGCTTTCATCAAAACACTGACTGTAGTACAATCTCTTTGTCAGACCTTAACAGAGATATGAACTATTCCTTCACTGCTAACTTCAATCTGCTGATTCTACCACTTGATTATCATTGTGCGCATGAACTGGTGAGAACATAATACATCCGGGGTTTCGTCTAGACGTGGGGCTTCCTCCAGGGATGTCTTTATGAGAAAGACGAGGTGATTAAGCTTACAAATCATCATAAATAAATAAATAATATTCAGAATACCCCCTATTTTTCCAATCGAACTCCTTATAGCTAAAGCCCAGCGCTCCAAAAAGATGATTTTCAAGTACTTCTAAATTGGAAAACTATTTCATGGAAACATTCTAATTTGTACTTCCAATCGCTTGGACAGGAAGACATGTGAACACTGTAGAAGTTTTGATTGAAGAGGAAAGAAATCATAATGATGACCACTCAAATTGGGTCCCCCCTCAACAACTTAAAACTAGGACGGGTCCCTTATTAACTTTGCTAGACAATGGGAATTCAAAAACCAAAATTAGGCTTAGCAATTTATTGTTATTAAAATAGCCAAACACCTAGCTCGAAGGGGACATTATAGTCCTCCCTTCCCGAGATTGCTGGTCCTCTAGCAATCACAAATTGGGATGTTGTAGAATTTCCTCTCCTTCCTATGTGGCATCCTCAATAAGTAGGTCCTTCCATTTGATCAGGCATTCATGAACAACTTTGTTTATCAGCTTTCTTTCCCTCCAATCAACAATACCTTCAGGAACTAGTGTCAATTTCCCTTCCTCATCAAGTGGGGGTAGTTCTGGAGACACAACAGTATGCTGACTCAATGCCTTCTTCAGGAAAGAAACACAAAACACATTGTGAATCTTACTTCCTTCAGGAAGCTCCAATTCATATGCAACCTCGCCAATCTTCCTGAGGATTTTATAAGGGCCATAAAGTGTGGTTTGAGTTTTTCTGCACCACTACTCTTCAATGATGACTTCCTACATGGTTGCAAGCACAAGAAAACCAAGTCCCCAACCTAAAAGGTTCTCTCAACTCTATGACTGTCTGCATACATTTTTTGATGATTTTGCGCATGCTGGATGTTATCTTTTAGTGCGCTGAGTGTTCATGTTTTTGAACCAGAATGCAAGAATGCAAAATACTGAAACTCACAATACAAGAGAACAAAGAACACTAAAACTCATCCTTGGAAAACCTTCCACTTGAGGGTGAAAAAACCATCCCACAATATGATGATCCTTTTTGTGATATCAAAACTGATACAAGAACTTATTTCTTATTATTGTAGACATAATATCCAATCAATAAGCCTAATCCACCTTATTCATAGATTGTTCAGTTTGGCTATACATAACCAAAAGTTAAGAGTATCTTATTGATACTACTAAAAATGACTTACAAATATATATTCATACACGATCAAAATATCTAATACACATGATCCTAAATACATAAACTCATTACCAAAGATATATGAATTCTTCACAAAAAATAGAAGCTGCCCAAACTACTCATACACAGAGATTAAAAAAAATAGTCAGCATGCACCAACGCTCCTAACATCCACATGCCCGTCTACACTTTTGTTCCTCCTTGTGTTTCTCTTGATGTTCCTCCTAGCATTCCTCAAGAAAATGAATGAGCCAAGCGACACTTTTGTTATTCCATCCTATGATCTATAGGCACGTAGCCAAAACTGAAGAGGCTCTCACAAGATGTCAAAATACGACAATTACAAGAAGACTCTTCAATTACTTTCCAATAACGTGTATCCAAGTATGAACCGACGATAGACAATGAAATTCGACAGCATGCCCATGTTTCCAAGTCATCATGTGATGCCCAAATTCATACGCACGATTCCATAAAGCCAGTCTAACAAATACAAGAAGGAAGCCCTGAGGCATATGAGAGTCCAACATAGCAAATAAACTCGGAGAAAACTGATGTTGATCATTACAGATACGAAGGAGCTCTCTCACAGCTACCATAAACATTAACATTCCATCTTAGCAAGAGAGAGATCATTCATATGCCATAGTGTGTCTCAACTTGACAAGTACAATGGAGCTGCAACCAAAAAGTGCTAGTAACAAAATCTCATCACAATTTTTCTCAATGGGTATTCCTAGAGGGTGAAAGAACATAGAACCTAAGTCATGGAGTCTCACACATGAATTCCACTATGGCTACTTCCAGAGGGTGGATCCACCATGGCTACTCCTAGAGGGTGGAAGAAGGGATTTCACCTCAAATTTATCTCATAGAGAAGAATGCTTAACAAGGGATTGCACCTTGAACTTCTCCCACATGCAAAAGAACTCATTAACAAGGGAGTGCACCTCAAACTTCTTCCTCACAAAGAAGAAATCATTAACAACATGTATAAGAATCATTGAAGCTGAGACTCTCTCTCAACAGAGACTCCCTCTCAGCAGGGGTAGCATTCTCACTGCTTCGATTATGACAATAAAAGAGTTGATTCCAATGTTTGACCAATCAAGGATCTTTTGCAGTTACACTGCTACACAAGCTTGTAGATACTTTGCAAGTGGCTTGGCACTCTCCATCTGTCACTCAAGCTCCCTCTGAATCTGATTTCTGTAGATGAATAGTCTCCCTTTGAATGTCATTTCTTCCTCTTCGAGGAAACTAATCGCAATGAAAATCTGTATAGGCTCTTCCTCTTTAACAAAATTATGTGCCACCAATTCAGTCCCATGGCTACAAAAAATGTCCCCATGTTCATTTCTACAACCTGCATGACTTTGCATGTAATCTCTAATCATTCTATTTCTTCTCGATTTGTTCTAGAAGCATTTTAGAGAGATTAACAATAGTTTACAGAATCAAACTATTCATGAAGAGAAATATACAGATCAATGCTAAAAGAATACACTATTCCCAATGTTATATCATGAATTAATATTAACTACATAAAAAATCATGATCAACATTCAAAGGTATAATCGTAAAATTACTTATCTCTTAATTGCCTATATTTCCTCACAATCCACCAATAGATCTTTCGCCAATACACAGTTATAGTGCGGACAGAGAATGAAAAATTTGAACACCAACACATCTGCTATCCTCATACATATGAATTCCAAACATGTAAGCAAAGATGAGCATGGAAACATCTTCCCCATTCAGGTAAGAAGTTTCATTAGAGATTCTACCCTCCAAGGATCTTCAACTACACGTTCTCATATGAATCCCTCATTGAGAACAACATATTCGACACCCATAAGACATCATGATTCTTCTAGAATCCAATTTATATATTCTAGTTCAAATCATTTCCTTAGACCCCACTCTAATACCATGCTAATGTTTTTGAACCAGAATGCAAGAATGCAAAATACTGAAACTCACAACACAAGAGAACAAAGAACACTAAAACTTATCCAGGGAAAACACTCCACTTGAGGATGAAAAACCCAACCCACAAAATGATGATCCTTTATTGCGATATAAAAACTGATAGAAGAATTTCTTGCTTGTGATTGTAGAGATTAATATCCAATCAATAAGCCTAATCCACCTTATTCACAGATTGTTTAGTTTGGCTATACATAACAAAGCCGAGAGTATCTTACTGATACTACTAAAAATGACTTACAAATACATATAGATCATACATGATCAAAATGTCTGATACACACGATCCTAAATATATAAACTCATTACAAGAGATATATGAATTCTTCACAAAAAATAGAAGCCAGCCAAACTGCTCACACACATAGAGATTAAAAAAATACTAGGCATGCACCAATGCTCCTAACATCCACATGCCCATCTACACTTTTGTTCCTCCTTACATTTCTCTTTACGTTCCTCCTAGTGTTCCTCAAGAAAATGAATGAGCCAAGCGACACTTTTGTTATTCTATCTCGTGATATATAGAAATGTAGCCAAAACTGAAGAGGCTCTCGCGGGATGCCAAAAGACAACAGTTACAAAGAGAAAGAAGATTCTTCAATTACTTTCCAATAACGTGTATCCAAGTATGAACCGAAGAGAGATAACGAAAGTTGACAACATGAACATGTTGCCAAGTCATCATGTGATGCCCAGATTCATACACACGATGCCATAAAACCAGTCCAATAAATACAAGAAGGAAACCCAAAGGCATATGAGATTCCAACATAGCAGATAAACTCAGAGAAAACTGATGTTGACCATTACAGATATGAAGGATCTCTCTCACAGCTACCATAAACATTGACACTGAGAATATCCTGATATTCCTAAATTGTCTCCTTCGCATGAGGAACCTTGCTATCATTAAACACCAAGTCTACAAATGATAAAGCATCATACCCATACAAGGCTTTAAAGGGTGACATACCAATTGACATGTGAAAGATGGCACTAGTAAATTTGACCTCAATTTTCGACGGCAATTGGTCAAAATTTTGACAGTAATTGGTCGAAATTTACGACCAAAACGTTCGTCGGTCTTTTTATGTCGAAGTTTCAACGTATTTATAATTGGTCGAAATTTCGACCAAAACAAAGGTCAGAATTTCGACTATAGCCCAAGCTTAAAATTGTCGTCATTTTTTAGTGCATTGGTCAAAATTTCGACCAATACTTCCACCAACGAGTGGTCGCAAATTTTGACCAATTCACTAAAAAAATGACGAGAATGCCATGCTTTCCAC
>MU227404.1:1245541-1256247 GCA_018584345.1 Thuja plicata | reverse complement strand
CTTCTATTACATAAAACTTCTGCATGAGCAATTGGAACGGGTATGAGTTTACATTCAATCATATCAAATTTCTTCAACATATCTTTGGCATAAAAATAAAATACCATCATCACTTTGATAAACTTCCATTTGTAAGAAATAGTTTGTAAGTCCTAAGTCTCATGTTAAATTCATTCATCATAGCAATTTTAAACTCTTTTGTCATTTTAGAGCTACACTATCCCCATAAATCATATGATATAGGATGAAAACCACCAATCCTTTTGGTGATTTCATACAGAGGTCACACTTGAGTAAAGTATTCTGTATTGCCATTGAATAATTTTATGCATTCTTCAAGATTGATTTACCTATAAGGATGGTGTTTGGGAGTTTATTGGAGATTGTGGTGGCGTAATAGCCCATTTGTTTATCAAACGCAGAAGTATGCAATGGATTGCCCATGTAAAAGACAAAAATTGGGTGTGCCCACAAAATCTAGTGAACAATTCAACAAAACAAGCATTCTGTGGCCAGCACTTATAACTGACAAACACAAATGAGCAATTTCCAATTTTAAAATTGATGTTATCATTCAATTCAATGCTACAATTCCAGAGCGAATATCTTGAACACACATAGCCACGCATAGAGTGTGAAAAGCACTACATAGAAAAACTGTACATAGAGGGTTGTAAAATTATTTGGTAAAATAATATTAAATCAAACGAAAAGGTCCCAGATAGAGTACACTCACCCAAGTTATCGCCAAGAAATACATAAACTTGTAGTTATACATCCAATTAATTTACCTTTGAAGACGACAGGAATTTGACATTGGACCTGCGGTGTTTTCACAATAACATCTTGGTTTCATTATTGATCTGATTTAAGATCTATTACAATTGTTTAATTGAATGCTTAAAGAACACAATTAATTCAAAAATTTAAAAAAACGTATAACATAAATGAAATGCTTAAACAAAAGAATAATAACATGATGAACAGAACAAAAGAAAGAAATGAGATAGAAGACAAAACAGTTGATAACGGAGTTCGCCAATGTGGCTATATCTTCGGGCCCCTCTCCAAAGGACTGACTGATCCAATTATGCTCCAAAAACAGGATTACAAGGCTTCAACTGTGAGTTTACAAATCTGTCTCCATCCAGCACGACGACATTATGCTTCTCTATTGTGCAGAAACAAACACTCGGTCTTCCAGACGATTCTCCCTATACAACACTTGGATACTAAAATTCCCAAACTGTTCCTTTTTTATACAAGAAATTTGCCCGATAACCAAATGATTTACCAAATCACCCCCTAATTTAAAAATAACGAAGTTATCTTTTAAAAATAACCCATCTTTGGCTTTTATATTATAAGCCTTACAATTTAAACCAACCCCCTTTACATTTAAGGGCTCTTATAATTTGAGCCTTACAAAATAAAGACTTAAATTGGGTTTGGCGTATATAGTTTTGATTTCATTTTATATGGCGGGTTCGGGTTTGGCCCGAGCCCCCCATGCTCAGCCTAATTCGTTCTTTCTTAATTTAACCATTAAACTTTTCCTTTACCATTCATGGAAGTCCTTGTGGCATGGCGGTAGAGAGACTTTTGCGGAGAGAGGGAGGTCGGTGGTTCAAACCATCGACCTCCAATTTAGCATGTCTGTTTTTAACTTGTTTAAATACAAATCAGCGCCAAATATAGGCAAGTGGACGGTGTGGGCCGCAGTGGTGGAGAGAAACATTAGGGAATGGGAGGTCACATTATACTCTAGATTAAAAATATTTCTCTTTCCTTTCCTTTTCTTTTCTAGCCAGCCCCTCAAATTGAAAGGCTAATGACTTTATAAGGTAAGGCTCAACAATCAGTTTTAATTAATGTAGAATTAATTGACCTATTTTATTGTATAGCCAAGCCAGTTGCATCCTCTTTTACCACATATTTCACATAACCACAACCGTGAGTGCATGTCATCCTCTGATCATTTCTGCTACTTCTAGATCCATTCCTAACCAACACACATATCATGATGACTAACAACTGCAAACCAGAGTAGACTTCCTGGAAATGATTAACATATTCAAGAAATATAGAGCACTGATTTGAAACATCTGAGGTAATGAGAATAATTGAACCTAATTTTAGTACTTGAACCAGCCAAAACATACAATAGATACTCACTGTAATAATCATAAATTCATTAGACACTAATGATGTTATTGTACAGAAGTTACGCACTTAATCTTGAAACACGATTATTTGATTACTAGATATATGTCATCCATGAGACAAGCAACAGCAAAGCAACCGAGAGCAGTCTCAGAAGCTATTGCCTGTTAATTGGAATCGGCTAGCATATGATACAATCCTGTCCAATGTTGTCCTGTTATAGGCATTAATGTAACTAGGTAAAAATACAAACATTATCTTTTGTGTTCAATCTACAAGATTCAGCTTATGCTGAGATGGAAGAAACTGTTTATTTACAGAGAAATGAAAGCTTGAAGATGGGTGTAATCAATAACATCAACTCTTTTAAGCTTCCACCAAAATACATACTCCGATAAGTTGTTATTAGACACTTGTTGTTGGTTAATGAGCTATAAAGGATAGATTGGTCAATATGAGAAATGAAAGTTTGGTTGCATATTAGCAGTATGATAGCTATACTCACAAGCTTATAGAGAACACCATGCAGAAAGACTTCCAGTATTATCCAACCTTTCTCCCAGGGTTCAAAAACTGCTTTAATCACAATTTGATTCTTACCAGAACTTAATGAATCACTATTCCTGCATCAAGAGACATTTCGTCGCATTGCAGTTACAGTTAACTTCAACTAATTTCAAAGCCAATCTGTTCCATTGTCAAATAGCCTATTAGAAAAATAATCATCCTTACATTTATCCTTTCTTGGGATCTGTCATTCTATAAGCAACCTGATGCACAAATGAAAATAAATTATTCAGACCTCACATGAATTTTGTTAAAATGGTCACTTAAAGTGCCACACATTTAGAAATTGCTTCCTTAAATTGCCAAATCTTGTTTAGTGAAAAATATTATAGACACTTAGGGATGTAGCAACTACCATTCTCTTGGATTCTGGTGATGAAACACAAGCAAGACACTCTTATGGTGTACGTCTTGTTGAACCAAGCTTACCACCTAGTGCACATTTTGCATCAGTTGCTTCGGCTGATACAACTGGTCGTGCAGTCGAAATAATGGGTCTTCTTGATGAATTTCCATATCGAAAAAATGATGAGGATTGAACTTCCTTTTCAAAAAGAACTTCCTGCAAGAATAAATAGCATTAAATTTGTTGCTTAGAAAGCACAAAAAAATAGTAATCCTAGCGAATTTCAAGAAAGATTCTGATGCTTCAAAAAAAAGTATAGAAGCATCATTCCAAGAAATAAGTTATACTACCAAAAAGATACAGTTAATGGTGCTTTAAATCATTGCAAAATCATGTTATTTATACTAGCTCTCAGAATGCCTGAGTATAGAACAGAAGAAACAACATACATCTTTAGTAGCACATGGTTTATCACAATTAGTAGCTCTGTCCTTTGTTACATCAAACTGTACATTACTACCATACCGACCCCTCCGAGCATCTGCTGCAGGTTCTGCTGGTTCAACAGCTCCCTGGCCATCTTTAATCCCTGTAAACATTGATATAAACACAATTATTTTCTAAGTTAAAATTATCATCATATAAATCCCAAAAGATATGCTCCTGTACCTAATATAATTCATCTGGTACTTTTTTCCAAAATATATGCTCCTATACCTAATACACTTAATCCAGTACTTATTTTTCCCAAAAGATATGTTCCATGTCAATATCTTGTGGCAGATAAACACTAGCACTCTAATGAAGATTAATCTAGGTTACTCTACCAGACCTATGCTGGCAGCCTATACAAAATGTAGGATTTATGTATACTCACATCCACCATTTGCATTCATCTAACGTACTAGCAATTTATAAGCAACCCTTGGAGATTGATTACTCTTAAGTCTTGATGTGTTAAGAAATAACTAACAATCTCAATGGTGGAGCAACGTAAGTTAGTCTTAAATCAGCAATATGATCACACAACACCAAACATATTCTTAGAAACCCTGTTTAGAAAAGCCCCAGCCAAAACACAGCATCACTCACTATATCATCAACAGGTTACAATACATTGAGGAAATCAGTTGTGTTGAAGTAGGTGTCTTCAACCATGTTTCTCTATGTTACCAGATCCCTCTAATATGCCTCGGATCCTGATTCTGGTACGATCTGGATCCTGATTCTGCTCAGATTCTGCCCGGATTCCAGCAGGATTCCTGACTGGAATCTGGATTCTCTGGATTCTGCAGATATGCCTCGGATCTTGATTCTGGTACAATCCGGATCCTGATTCTGCTTGGATTCTTCCTGGAGGAATCCACGAGAATCCGAGCATGTGGGTGCCCAAAAATGGGCCACACATACCAATATATTATTCTTATTTAAAACTAAAAAGCCTCTAAATCCTAATTCGACTAGTAAAGCATACATTTGGTCATTTGAAGGTGTCATTCATTCATCTCTCAAGCTTTTCACCATTTTTGTTCATCATGTAATGACATTTTGAGACTTTTGCAAAATATGAATATGATATTATCATATATTGGCAATTAAGGATTTATCGTTTTATGAGAATCACGCTTCTAACTTTTTATTATTATCATTATATGTTTAAAGTTTGAAGTTTTGAACTAATGATGAATGAGCATTGACATGTTACATGTATGGAATCTATGAATACACACACACACACATATAAATATATATTTCGAAAATGTCTAATATATATACCCGCGGAATCAAGATCCGGCCCAAAAAAAAATTGGCTGAATCCCCAAATCCGAATCCGGATCTGGATCCAAACATTGTTTCTCAATTTTGGCAGCATATACCTATTACCAAAACTCACATTATAAGACTAACCTGTGTTGTAATGTCTGTGTAATGTTCCTAACTAACTTCTAAGAAAAACAATTGCAAGTATGAAATGCAAACCCTTGACATTTCTAATCAACAAGATTTTGATGTGGGCAAAGTGAGAGCATTCAGCATTTGGAACATTAATCTACTGCATGCAAAGATGGACATGAAATAGATGAACTAATGTCTTGGCGGCACTGCCATCCAAACTTACAATCCAAAGGTTATCTAGCAGTAACCTGCAAATTCTCTTCTATTTCAATTCCAGAAATTATAGCAAACAGTTGTCTAACTATCCAGAAAAAGACATCTTGTTAAACAGTTGGAAAGGAATTGCATAAAATATCAAAAATTCTGAATAAGAGCTGATATATTTAAGAGTACAAATGGAGGATGAAGAAATGCTGCAAATTGAATCAAAACCTGGTGAACTGTTAAAGAAAACAAACCACTTAACTGCTGTGATAAATAGGCATGAACAGGTCCAAATCCCAGCCAATAGAAGGCATCATCTATAGTCTACAACCCTGAACAGCCAGAAAGATTGACATTGGAAGAGGGATGTGATTTAATAGAAATCTGTTACAACAGCTCTTACTGCTGCGTTTGATAAACAAATGGGCTATTACGCCACCACAATCTCCAATAAACTCCCAAACACCATCCTTCCAATGCACTCAATGGAAACTCCCAAACACCATCCTTCCTATGCGCTCAATGGAAACTAGCTGTTATGGCTGATATATTTAAGAGTACAAATGGAGGATGAAGAAGTGCTGCAAATTGAATCAAAACCTGGTGAACTGTTGAAGAAAACAAACCGCTTAACTGCTGTGATAAAAAGGCATGAGTAAGTCCAAATCCCAGCCAACAGAAGGCATCGTCTATAGTCTACAACGGCCAAAGTCCAAGCTGTGTTCATTGTGCAAGCACTCCCACAAGTTTCCCTTCACCATGTGTTTGTACACCAACAGCTTCTCTTGCCCAGCAACGCAGTAGCCTAGAAGAGGAACCAGGTTCCTGTGCCTCAAGTGGGCCAAAGTATTCATTTCCGACTTGAATTGCTTCTCTGTTTGGGCAGAGGGTTTCAGCCTTTTTATTGCCAGCACAGAAATGCATGGCCCGCGCTAAAAAGGAAATGAAATGCATTTTCTTTTCTTTTAATTTTTTTTTTAAAACTCTTAATCCCGTTTTGGTCGAAATTTCGACCAACACAGGATTAAAAATAAAAAAAACAAAAGCTTTCCTTTGTAATGCGACCAAGCTAAACATTGGTCGAATTTTTTGGTCGAACTGAAATGTACTAGTGTGGTATTGTAGCAATACTCACCTAAGTACAACCATCTCACCCAAGCACATTGTTGTCCTCAGATGTAATTCCTTAAGTAGCCCTCAAGCCATTTATTTACTATCTCTATCTTCTCATCCATCTGAGGATGGCAGCTTGTGCTTGGTTTCAAATTTGTACCTGCCAATCGGAACAATTCCTGCCAAAACATATTGATAAATTTTCTGTCCTGATCACTGACTATGGTTTTAGGGAGACCATGCAATCTAAACACCTCTTTGAAAAATAAGTCTGCAACCTAAGGTGCTGAATAATCTATAGCAATGGAAAAGAAATGTCCATACCTTGATAACCTGTCCACCACTACAAAGATGCAGTCTTTTCCCTGAACTCGTGGAAGACCTATGATAAAATCCATAGATATCCCTTCCCACTTTTGCTTAGGTATTGGAAGTGGCTGTAGAAGGCCTGTAGGGAAAGTGTGTTCTAATTTATTTTTCTTGAAAATCAGACATTATCGAACATGTTGCAGTACATCATCCTTTACTCCTTTCCAGGAAAACCTCTCACGAATCCGGCTATAGGTTTTGAAGAACCTTGGATGCCTTGTTGATGGTGCATCATGTAGCGCTCTAATAATTTTGACCTTCCGTATGAAATTAGGTACAAGATAAATCCTATTTTGATAATAAATAATATCATCCAACACCACATACCTATCATCTTGCACCTTGACATCAACCAAATCAGCAACAAAGGTATTCTTTGCATATTATGATAGTAATTGAGATTTCCAATTGGTTGAAATCTTAGGAAGAGAGTAGAGAGCTGGGCACTTGGATAATGATCAGCAACAATATTTCTCTTACCGTTTACATACTCCACATCGAATTCATAAGATTGAATCTTTCTTACCCACTTCTGTTGCCGGTAATTTAGGTCCTTCTGCTCAGGAAAATACCTGAGGCTGTTGTGATCTATCTTGACCACAAATTTAGATCCCACCAAGTACTGTCTAAATTTAGCTAGCGCATGCATGATTTCTAGCATATCCTTATCATATGTAGAATAAAACCTCTCCAGGTCTCTCAATTTTCTACTCTAAAATGTAGTTCGGTGTTGATTCAGCATCAACACTGCACCTATCCCCTGACCTGATGCATCACATTCCAAAACAAATGGCTACGTGAAATCTGGCAATGCTAACACTGGACAGGAACTCATAGCCTTCTTGAGTTTGTCAAAAGTTACTTGTGCCACCTCAAACCATAGGAATGCCACTTTTTTAGTCAAATCTATCAATGAAGAAGCCAACTGTGAGAAACCTTTGACAAACCTCCTGTAGAAAGAGAACAACCCCAAAAATCCCCTCAAGGGAAACCCATCAACAACTATAACATTGAATCCTAGAAAATCTTCAGTTTGTATCCCACACTTCATTACCAAACCTTCATCAATAAAATTATGCTTGGCTCCATTGTCCACTAGACCCACTATCCTCCATCCCTTAAGGACACCTTTCAGCCAGAAAGGACGACTGCGAGGTACTCTAGACAATGTAGCAATGCGGGGAGTCTCTCTAGCCGCAATATCTTCTAATTGTATCTGTTGGAGATGATTCTCCTATACCACATCCTCATCGGCACTATCCCTTTGCTCCTCCTAATCCTCATTATCATAGTGGACTTCAATCAAATGCACCTTGCCTTTTCCAAGGTAGCGATGACCTGGTTCCCATGGCTCTTTACATGAGAAGCATAACTTCTTCCTTCTCAGTTGATTCCTTGACTCTTGTTCAACTTTGGAAGGTATATTCTTCTGCTGTTTAAAATTTTTATTTTCAGATTTCCATGTGCTGGAATTCTTCTTTGGTGGCTGATAAGATGGAGTCACGTAAAGATCAAGTGCCAATCCTATTGCATCATTTAATGTAGCAGGCTTGTGAGCTTTGAGCAGTACTTTCAATTTATCACTCAAACCTTCTACAAAGTGCTTTGTGACCCGCCTTTGTGGCATATCAGGGACCATAATTGAAATTTGATGATTGTCATTAATGTAAGTTTCCAAGGAGCCCATTTGTATTAGCAACACCAATTCTCTATAATAAACTCTAGTGTCCCTCCTATCAAATCGTTTGACCAACCTGTTCACAAACTCCTCATACGATTGTATCATACCATGGTCTTGTGACACTAATTCATGGTGCCACCAATCATAGGCCACATTGTATCAAATTGTATATCTTCCTCAATAGGATTGAGTGATAGGAATGTATCAAGTTTGTGTACCCAAGACCTGGCACTAATTTTCCCACTTCCATAAAATATGGGTAAATGGACCTTATTTAAAGCATCCTTGAATTCTTGTGGCTGCGTTCCTTACCTATTTGGCCCTCTAGGTGTCCTTTCTTGTCTTTCTAGTTGGAATTTATCCTTATCCCTTCACTGGTTCATGAATTGATTTAATTTTATTAGTTTTCAGACCTCAGTAGGGAGCATTCTATACTCATCATGCACTTCCATAACATCATCAGTAATGTGGGTTCTTCTTCAGCTTCCAGAACTGCTTCCTCTTCCACTGGTCTTGGCAAGAACACTAGTCTAAAAGGCCTATCATACCTAGTATCTGCAAGTCTAATAGTATTAGAATTGCAAACAAGAAATGATATTTTCTTTATTGATCGTATGCACAAGACATATCCTTTTTTTTGAAAAATCTCAAATACAATATCCGTCTGATTATAGGAATTTGATTACAAAGAGCCAAAATAATGAATTGCATATAAGGATCATACCGTCGTTGATGCCCACAACTTTATTGATATATTAAACCTGTAGCCTTTCATCAAAACACTGACTGTAGCACAATCTCTTTGTCAGACCTTAACAGAGATATGAACTATTCCTTCACTGCTAACTTCAATCTGCTGATTCTACCTCTTGATTATCACTGTGCGCATGAATTGCTGAGAACACAATACATCTAGGGTTTTGTCCAGATGTGGGGCTTCCTCCAGGGATGTCGTCCTAAGAAAGATGAGGTGATTATGATCGCAAAGCATAAGAAAATAATAATATTCAGAATACCCCTTATTTTTTCCAATCAAAATCCTTATAGTAAAATCCTAGCGCTCCAAAAAGCTGATTTTTGATTACTTCTAAATTGGAAAACTATTTCTTCGAAACATTCTAATTTGTATTTCCAATCGCTTGGACAAGAAGACGTGAAAACAAGTTGTAGAATTTTTGACTGAAGGGGAAAGAAATCATAACGATGACTACTCAAACTGCCCCTCCTCAACGATTGAAAAATAGGATAGGTCCCTTATTAACTTTGCTAGCCTATGGGAACTTAAAAACCAAAATTAGGTGTAGCAATTTATTGTTATTAAAATAGCCAAACACCTAGCTGGAAGGGGACATTACAATTTCCCTTGGATCCAATGTTCATGTGACAACCTTTAGAAGCTTTAGAGCTTTCTTGGTCTTGTTCTTTCAGTTTTTCTTCTTCATATAATTACTTGTTCAAAGAAAACTAAAAGGGATCCACAAGCCTATGACAATGCCATCCATCATTAGTAAAGTCAAAGTGTCATTTTTTTGAACCCTTTTCCTGACAGTGCACATGGAATAGAATCTAACCTTCATAGAAACTTCCATTTGATGGGGGCTAGAGCCATCACTTGAACCACCTCCTTTTCTTCCTCCAATTCAAGGAACCCATGAACATTCAAAATGTCTGTGTTCACTCTTGTATCCATGGCCTGTTATGAGAAATCCCTCCCATACATTTTTGCATGCATAATGATATCCTCTTATATCTTGAAAACTTTTTGCATTTGCTAATTGTGGAAACCCTAAGGAAGGTTGTTCTCCTTTTCTTCACCAGCAGCTGCATGCTTGTATCCAAGGTTTTCTATTAGAAATGAGGGAGATTAATCAACATGAAATGCAAAATGAGAAAAGACAGATACCATTCCTCTTGGTTTGATGAGCTTTATATCCATTTATTTGTGCTATCTCATTATGAGCTAATACATCCAAGTACCTTATTAAATTGAGATAATCTATCAGACTATCCCTTTACCATTCCAACTTGGTCTTCATTATAAATAATGATGAATTTAGTTGGTTGCTACTCCTCAAATCGCTATTTACCACTTTAATGAAAAATGCTCAAATGCACATATGCTAACTCTCTTGTTGGCTAATCCATAGCCTCTTTGCAATTTTGGTTGATGTTTGGATGTGTTGAAAGCTCCAATGTGACCTGATAAACTAAATTCCATGGTGTTTTAGGGATGGGGACGGGGGACAATAGGGCACGCATTTTTGGGACATTTCCCAAAGGACCAAAAATAGGGGATGACAGTATACACACACACACACACACATATATATGTATACATATATATATATATATATATACATATATATA
>MU227404.1:1181118-1216199 GCA_018584345.1 Thuja plicata | reverse complement strand
CAAAGAGGGAAAACTTAATATTCACATTTGCAAAAATACAAATTACAAAGATTGTGCAACATAATCACAGAGCCTCCTTCCTGCAAAGAGGGAAAATATACACAAATATATTTACATCTGAACTGCTTCACACATATCCTCAAATTTTCTTCACAGATCAGATCATAAAGCTAGTAGGTCCGACATACGGCATACAAATCGCGGAATCCGAATGCCTGGACAAAAAATTGCAGCTCAATTTCAGCATTCACAGAGATCAAAACAGCTTGAACTTTAAAAACAATGTAAAGCTAAAATTACAAAGATACAACGGGAACCATCTGTACAACATAAACACAGAACCTCCCACAAAGAGTGAATATACACACACATATATTTACATCTGAACTGCTTCACACAAATCCTCAAATTTTCTTCCCAGATCAGAACATAAAGCCAGTAGGTCCGACATACGGCATACAAATCTCGGATTCCAAGTGCCTGGACAAGAAATTGCAGCACAACTTCAGAATTCTTAGATCAAAACAGCTTGAACTTTAAAGATCAAAAATATTTGTGTCGAACGTAATTTTTTTTTAAAATAGTTAATCACACAACCAAACCCAAAAACTAACAAAACAATTTATCATTAAATGTAAAAGTTTCACGCATTTACTTTTAAAATCATGAAAATCTTACCATGCGCTCTGATTTACCCTGTTTTGAGGTTTTCCAGGGGCCGGCTTGACGAAAACTTTGTTCTGTTTCTCAACGGAGCAGCAAATAGTCGCATTGTTCTCCGCAATGACCTGCAGCGAGGGCTTCCATGACTTTGCACGCTTCAGATTGGCATTATTTCCATCCCCTAGAGGGGAAGGAAAGAGCCTGGGCAGGGGCGAAAGCAAATAGGTATTACCGCCTTCCAAGTCCTCGTCCATGGCGAGAATCGGGCTGGATCACCTGTACCTTCTTCTTCTTAGGGCCGCAGTAGATCGTGCTCAAACCCATTGTTATTCTCAACAATACCATCTACCATGAATATAAATATCTCGAAGACCTCATTTCATCCCAAAAAAAGAATCCCTGGTTCTGATGTGCTTACGTACTTATCCCCAAAAGCTGAGGTCGCTGGGCCCTGGTTCCTCATGACAGGGGAGCGCACAAAATGGGCAAGGTCTAAACCTGCAACTAAAACGTAATGAGCGGGAGAGATTTTAAAACTTTTGTATTTCAAATTAATTGAGCGGTAGAGATTTTAAAAATTCCGTATGGCACGGACCAAACGTCCGTCAAATCCTCCGGATGTTGTCACTGCTATTTGATTTGACTTGACGTTTTGATTTGAGGCATGCCTGTATCGGATGGTCGCATGGTTTAACATACACATAAGGGCCATGGGGCATTACGTTTTTGTTGCAGGTTTAGCCAGTGCCGTTCAAGTGCTGATGAACCCTAACGAAGAGCTGCCGCAGCTGCCTTCCAATAGGC
This sequence comes from Thuja plicata, assembly GCA_018584345.1. Classification (NCBI taxonomy): domain Eukaryota; kingdom Viridiplantae; phylum Streptophyta; class Pinopsida; order Cupressales; family Cupressaceae; genus Thuja; species Thuja plicata. The sequence goes on along the minus strand of MU227404.1, from coordinate 1,214,732 downwards.
CACTGGCGATCTATGTTGTTTTGCCAGCGGTGGGATCTGTCTTTTCTCAGACCACTTCATCTGCGAATATGGGTGGAGGTGCCGCATCGTCCGGTGTAATGACCGAAAGTAGCGTGGGATCCATTACAACTACTCTAAAGCAGGGTAGGTAGAGATGGACGGTCACCTTACTTCTCTGCCAACATTCCTCTTTGTTTATGCTGAGCATTAACTTTGTTTACCTGTCTGCATCTAGTCTTTTTAGTAATTCTAATATGTACCTTTAATGAACAGCGAGCAATTAATATGTTTCATTAGTCTTTTGTCTAGTAGAGTTGTTTTGAAGTCCCATAACATATTTCCATTCTACAAAAGCTATCACGAATTAGAGAGAATGACATTATACAACTTGGTTAGGCCCCGTTTGGTTGAGGAATTAGAATTTGATTCAAAATATGATCATCTCTAATTTCAAAATAAGGTTTTGAAATTCTGGTTTTGTGTATTCGGAAGAAGGTTTGGGCTGTTTGGTTGATTCAGAAGATGACTGAGACGATCCATCTTCTGCGTTTGGTTGTCAATTTCGAAATTAGAATTAGAACTGCGAAGTTAGCCACAAGAGTGCTGCTATATATAGCGGTTCTACTTATTTTTCCCACTATTCTAGTTGAGTCTGCCTTGGAGGAAGGCAAGATATATGCGTAATGTGGAGAAGTACTCCAACGGCTCACAATTTGATACCAATCTGGAGGCACTCTTAAAAAATTTGACAGAGAAAGCAACAAACGTCGGCTTCGGCGCTTCTGTTGATGGGAATCAGCTGTCGGGGTGCCTCCAGTGTAGAGGAGATTTGTCTTCCGCCGATTGCGTTGCGTGTTCGGCACAGGCTGTGAAGGTCGTCCACCGCGAATGCCCAAACGCCATTTGTGCTCGTGTCCAATTGGAGTATTGCTTCCTTTGCTACGAAACTTACAAGTTCTCTCTGATTTGGACACCAACTTCTGGTATGGCCTAGTCAACGTCAATAACGACACAAACACCCACTTTAATGCTGTCGTTAAAGATCTATTGGCGGATCTTTCGAGCAAGGCGTCTGCCAGTCCTATCAAGTTCAAAATGATTTCAGTCCTATCAGTCTGGCAATGCTAATTTGAAAACCCAGAAGATGATTTCAAATTCCATCTATTGGGTGGGAAGATAGTGCTGTCGATTTTGGTGGGCTTAAACTAGATTTTGATCTCCAAAACCTGAATTGCAGTTTAGTGTCCCCAATGGCGGATTTAGCAAAAAAGCGGAAGTTCCGCACCCAATTCCGCCCCAATTCCACTAACCAAACGCGGCCTAGTGTTTTCCATACTTTGTGTATTGGGATTGTAAATTTGTATATTCTGATTATTAGCATGTTTGTAAAGACATCCAAAGGCTCTTTATTTTTTGTGTTTGTAGCATAAGAAAATTTGTAGCGTTTATCTAAAATATTACCACTAAACATTTTTTTGGCATATAATAATCGTAAACGAGATTTGTATAAATACTATTCTCAAAAATTATTATTAGAGAAAGTTGAAGATCATTTATACATATATACATACGTGTGCAAACAAAATTCTTTGTATAAAAGATCCTTTCAAAAATCTTGTAAAAAATATGAAAGAACTATGCTAACTAGCAAACCTATCTTTAGAGGAATATATAAATATATCATATTTTTTAATTATTCCATTTAAAAATTATTATATTGTAATTAATATTATATTATCATATTATAATTAATACTAAATCATTATTAAAATAAAATTATATTATTTAGTATATTTTTATTATTATATTTTTATATTCTATATTTCTATTGAAATCTTTACAAAAGTAAAAATACTTTTAGCACTAAAATATTATTATTATTCAATTTTTAAATTTTCTACTTAACTCTTGACCAAATATTAAATCTATTAAGATTCTATTATTATTGTACTTGCGTAGACAATATACTATATTTTTCCATATAAATTACTTATCTCAATTATGATTGGTTCAATTGATTTGGTCTTATATGACCCATTTTTTGGAGGCTTCGTACATATTGAGTTTTTTCCGACAAGATTTGTGGAGTACAAATGTTAAAAAAAGAATCACTAAAATATTTTAATGGAAATAACAAAACCAAACATTAATTTATGAAATGTATGTGTGAATACTTATACACTCTTGAATACATTATCTACAACAAAATGCTAATTGGAAATTTTTTATTAACTATCTTACTTGAGAGTAACTATTACAAACTATTAAATCCTATTATCTTTTTCTCAAAATGATAAAGAAGATAGTTAATATATGAAACTAAACAGTTACTTAAAAATAAACTAGAATCTTAACCAAGAAAGGATAGATCCCCTAAAACTACCTTGAAATCAGTGAAATTTGGCTTTATAACTAAATAATTTATAAGAGCTAAACCAAAATATGACTCCAGATTGAACATGATCAATACTACTCAAAGAAGAAACATATATATGTTCCAAAATTTATTATACACTTTAACCAACTCTTCACACTATTTTTGTGGTCAGCGATCTAACAACCTTATAAAAATATTTAACTATAATATAATACTATTAACTATAGTTTTCAACAATTAATTTAGAACTACATATACATGATCTATAAGGACACACGCCACTACATGGCACTTGTTTTATTATATCATAATATTTTTAGTTTATATTCATTCCTTTTCTTATCAATAAGGAAAAAAATGACCATTTTACACTTTCAATCACCCATAAATAATAATATCATTTCTAATTTATTATTACACTACATTTTTATTACATATTTAAAATAACATAAAAATATTATTACATATACATACATGCATATCTTTTAAGAACATAAATTTACCAATCTTGTAATAAATATAATATAAAATTAAGAAAATAAAGATAAAATGACTTTTTTTATTTAACATGTATTTAAGTGTCACAAGAAACCTCAAATTAAATGCTTCTCATTTTTATTGGTGAAGTTTTTTTCTATTCACTATGTGAGTGTAATGCCCTTTTCCATAAAAACCAATAACATTTCAAACACACAATACAACCTCTATATGAGAATTCCCTAAATAAATGAAATGTGTTTCACTCTCTAATTTTAGTGTCCAAGAGATTGTTTCATTATAATGATGAATGAGCACAAGTGTTGAAACAATTTTTGCAAAGTTTAAATATGTAAAACATGAGATGATAATATGAAGAAAATACTTGTATTTTACATATATTGAAAGATAAAATTTCTTGGGTTAGGAGTCGACTACATTGGTACGTTTTTCTATGGTAGGCACGAGGTCCCGGATTACATTAAAAGTTTTATCCATATCTATTGATTCCTCTAATCTTTAAGAAAGGTCAACTTTTCCCTCAAATTTCAATTCTCCTCTATTTTCCTTTAAATTTTTTTTTAATGAATTTTCCTTATTTACAACTATCTTTCTAGAAAATACTAAATTAAATATAAAAGAAAAAAGAAAAATGTGAAATACACACAACTTTTATCACTATAAATATTTATTTTTAATTAATACCGTGTTTTCCTCATATATTCTTTTTATTTATTAGTCTTCTTTAATTATTGTTATAATAAAAAATAATAAATCTCATTCATTATTAATATTTTTCATGGAATCTATATAATGACTACATACATAAAAAGTTATGAGCTTAAAATGGGTTGAAGCCTAGATTTAATTATTATTATTTGTTAAGATTAAGTAGACTCGAACCCAAGACCTTCCAAATGAAAAACTCACAACTTTACCATTATGTTGCACACTGTTACCTAAAATGTATTATTATTTTTAATAAATTATTAAAATTTTATTAAAAATTATAAACATAAAAGTAACATATCTATATTCATCATCACGTTCATCACATTCCTTTTAAAAAGGTTTTATGTATCATCATGTTCCTTTTAGAAAAGATTATGAAAAAAATAATGTCATATAGTGAAAAAAGTAGACAAGTTTCTCACATGAAAGCTTTCTAAATTACATATACAAGTGGTTCACATTATTATTTTTGAAATCAAAGTTATAATAATATCGTTCATATATTTATTTTTTATTCAAAATTTAATAGTCTTTTTAACTTTTATGTATATATATAATTAACTTTTTTGAAGTCATAAATGTTGTGTCTTATTTCTAACATAAATATTCAGGGAGGTGAACGTCTTAACCTAACTATCGCACTATGTCAATACTATATGCTATTAATATAAGTATTTAAGATATAAATATATTTTAAATAAAAATGTTTAATAAATATTCTTTATTTTCTATTTTTATTTTAAACTATTAACTTAAGAATTATGTTATAGTATTATAAGTTTTAAATTATAATCAACTAATTTTGATTCTATGTCATTATAAAATACTTATTCATATTTATTGTAATTAAATGACTATATAATATCGTTAAAAAACACTAAGCTACACTAATTATAATGTCAAAATATATTTTAAATCAATTAAATATTTTAACATAATAAATTATAAGAACACTTTATTAAAATTATATACAATTTTATAATCAATTATGTATATTACACTGAAAAATATAAATTTATAATAAAATGAATATATTATTTTTTTAAGTTTCTATATATGAAAAATCCATACATCCTTCCAAATTATTTTCAAATGAATTAAAATAATTAAATAAAAATTAATTTTTTTATTTCTTTTACATAAATAATAATTTACGCCTCATTTAATTTTAAATTCTAATATACCAAATTGTGCATTTTCAGTGGTGGACATAATAAATAATAATAATAACATAGAACAATATAATCAAAAGAATATAATAATATAAAGCATAAAATGCAGAAGAGAATTTTACCGTATAGCAATCGGCACTGTTTCTAAAGGAGTAGACTGGGATATTGAGCATTCATGGAATCTCTGTCAAATTTCATAGTGAATGTCAGCTCTCTGCAACCAGTTTGTGGTTTCTATGCGAGTACCACATATTTATGTCGGTAGTGGAAATTTTTTTAGTATCTTTTAACTCCAAGTTAAAGTTATTTATTAAGCTGACAGAATTTATTAAAAAGTAAATTAATTTGATTTTCGTAATGACTATTTTTTATAAGAATCAATAGAAAGAGATAAAAGATTATTTTTAAATTAATAGATAAAAATAATAATTGTTTTAAATTTTTTATTCTTCACAATGATTGATTGGAAAAAATTAAAAATTAGATACAATAGATGAAATAATATTCCTACTATAGAACTAATAATAAACCTTGTCCTACTGTAATGACATAAGAGAAGACGTGTGATTCACAAGCTTAGTAGTGCAAATTTTTAAACATATTGTGATGACATAGGCCCACGAATTCATCATTGTTAAAGAGAAAATAATGCGAGTCCCGTTAGCAGCCAGGGGAAGTTGGAAATGGGCATACAACTATCCAATGTTTTATCTAAAAAACGTTTGTGGAAGGCCATTTCTTGACTAAATGCCTCACAGAAGGATATCATGCTCGTTCCCCAAGGATAAAAATATCCAATTTAAGCTCCTTTCGCTCGCCAACATCCAACTATGACAGACCATGAGCAATAGTGTGCTTGTTTATGAGAAAAAGTCATGGAGGTATAACCTAAAACATTTACTAGTGACGGCTTTAACACTTAAATTATTCTTTCTTGCAGTATTTTATAGTAAACATAGCCGAATCTTGTCAGCTAGTCTTAAGTTGAAGTTTTGTATATTTTATGATCATTGAGAATCATTCAATTTGATCAATAAGTCAAGATCCACACAACTACTCTCAAATTTAATAGAAATTCACGAAAATTACATTTTAGTTTTATAATTTATAGATAACATTGACTTATATCAGCCATAGTATTTATAGTCTGGTCCCCTACACATCACCTGATCATCTTGAGGAAGACGTTATGGAGAAAAAGCTAGACAAGATATTAGTTTTCTTTTGATTTCACCAACCCATGTTATTATAAACGTTTCTAATGATTCTGCTTTTGATTTTGTTCAGGACTTATGTACAGACTGTGAAATCTGTGGGCTTAGATGGTTGATGTTAGACAATAATTATGTTGAAAAGGTGGATTTTTGCTTTGATAAGCCTGCTTCCAGTTTTCATGAGCGCTGAACAGCAGTCCAATGGCAACGGCACTAATTTTTCCTTCGCCTACTTTAGCCAGAGCAACAGCCAACAGCTCATATACATGGGGAACGCCTCCGTTCCGGCTGAGCATGATTATATCGATCTCACACCTGATCCAACCGCCTCCGTCAACGTTTCTTCTTCAAACGGAACGGCTCCAAATGTGGCGTTGCAGAACTGCATCGGGAGGGTTATGTACGGCCAGCCGGTCACGATGTGGCCGGCGAGTTTCAGCACCGCCTTCACCATCTTCGTCAAAGACATCACCAACATGACGAATTTCAATGGCGACGGTATTGCCTTCGTCATCGCTTCAAACAACGAAAGCTTTTTGCCAAACAGCTACGGTGATTTCCTCGGCCTCTTCGACTCATCCACGGACGGGAACACGACCGGCCAGCTCGCCGTCGAATTCGACACAGTCCAGAACGAATTCGATCCGGACGACAATCATGTGGGCATCGACATTGAGGGCATCATCTCCACCGAAACCGCCGATATGGGAATTCACGGGATCGACATCAAAGCCGGGCGAGCTATACAAGTAATGGTCAACTATGACGGGTGGGTTAAATCTCTGCAGATCTACGCGCGCTATGCAAACACTAGGTCGGGCTACACGAGCCTTCTCAACTACACGGTGGAGCTCGAGAAAACGATTCCAAGTTCGGCGTACGTGGGATTTTCGGCGGCAACAGGGAATTCATACGAGATACACAGAATTCTAGACTGGAATTTCAGTTCCGTGATTCTGCCGGAATCTTCTCTGAATTTGACTCGGATGGGAACAGGAACGGGCCAAGGATTGGGCGGCGGGTTCAAGCTCGGCATCTTTGTGGGTTCCATTACAGTTGGATCGGTTTTCGTAGGATTGATTGCCTCGTGGTTGGTGGCTAGGAGGACGAAGAGGAAACAACAGGCAACTATAAATCCAAGCCGAGGAAGCTTCAGAGAAGAGCTGGCCATGATTCAAAACGCGCCTCACCAGTTTCCATACACTCAACTTGCTGCCGCCACAAACAACTTCAGCGAAGCGGAGCTTCTAGGAACCGGCGGGTTCGGAAGCGTGTACAGAGGAAACCTCAACGGCGGAGGAAACGACGAAGTGGCGTTGGTAGCAGTGAAGAGAATTTCAGCGGGGTCAAGACAAGGGGAAAGGGAATTCATCTCAGAAATCATCAGCATAGGCCGCCTGCGCCACCGGAACCTGGTGCAGCTCCACGGGTGGTGCCACGAGCGTGAGGAGCTTCTCCTGGTTTACGATTACATGCCCAACAGAAGCCTGGACAAATTTCTCTACGACAAAACTAGGGCCCCGCTCTTGAATTGGCAGCGGCGCCAAAGGATTTTGTGCGGCCTGGCCTCGGCTCTACTTTACCTGCACGAAGAATGGGAACAGAGGGTCATTCACCGGGACGTGAAGCCCAGCAATGTGATGCTCGACAGAGACTTCAATCCTCGCCTGGGGGACTTCGGTCTGGCCCGGCTCATCGAGCATGACGATACTAATCCAGCTGTGATCACCCGAATGGCGGGTACGCCCGGGTACGTGGCGCCCGAGTGCAGCTACACGGGTAAGGCCACTGCAGAATCGGACGTGTTCAGTTTTGGGATCGTGTTGTTGGAGGTGGGCACTGGTAGGCGAGTGGTGGAGCGCAATTGTCCAGTGTCTGAAGGGTATTTGGTGGACTGGGTTTGGGGGCTTCATAGCCAGGGGACAGTTTTGCATTGCGTGGATTCCAAACTGGAAGGGTCTGATTATGATGAAGAGCAGATAAGAAGAGTGTTGATGTTGGGGTTGGCATGCTCGCATCCTGATCCACAGTTGCGGCCTTCAATGAGACAGGCCATTCAAGTGCTGATGAACCCTAATGAAGAGCTGCCGCAGCTGCCTTCGAGCAGGCCAGTGGCGATCTATGTTGTATTGCCGCAGGTAGGAGGTGTGTATTCTGAGCAGACGTGGTCTTGGAATATGGGAGGAGGTCCGGCATCGTCTAGCCTGGTGGCAGACAGTAGCACAGGATCAATTACTACATCTATGCTACATCATGGTAGGTAGAGATGCCTGCCTCGCTTTCCTTTCGGTGTCTATCTTACTCTCCATTTTCCAATCGTGTCGGTTCTTGCTGAGATTTCTTTACCTACCTGTTTATTTTATTCCTTATCGATGATGAATATTTTATGATGCAGTGTTTTAATGTGTAACTTCTTTGAATATTGGGCAATTCTAAAATTCACTCTGAACCAGCCGTCACGGTTATAATGTACGGTTAATTGAGAAACTTTGTAAAATAGAAATGACTGTCTCATCAAAATTTTAGTATTTTTTTTTATCATATATTATTGCAAAACAAAAGTTTAATTGTAAAATAATTTTTTCTGGGTATTATATAAGATTTAAATTCACTATTATTTAGTTTTTTACATTATGAACTTAGTCATTAAATCAATTTTTTTTTCCAGTTGTACAATAGTTTTTGTATTCAAATAAAATAATTATAAATTTGTATAAAGTATTGATATATGAATTAGCACAAACTTTTTATTTTCATATCTATTATTTATTAAAAACAGTACATGATATATATATATATATATATATATATATATAAAGATGCACTACATTTATTTAATAATTTACTATACATAGTTACATATTACATTATATTATTTATCTACAAATTTATTTTGTTATTTAACAATACATATTATTCTATTTAATAAATATTTTAAACAAAAATGATAAATAGTTATTTTGATTAAAAAAAGTTATAAATTAAAAGAAATTACAATAAACATAAACCTAAATATAAGAAGGAAAATAAATTTTAAGAGAAAATTGAAGTCCTACAAGAATATCAATATGCTTTAATTAAAATGACTTTTTTATTTAAAAATAAATAACAATACAAAACAAAGGATTCTAGTTATGAAAAGAAATGTTATTTGTAGTCATTTAAATTAAGTACATACTTATGTTTTCATTAACTCTCTTACAATTTATTCTTCATTTATTGTGATCTAACAAAAGTCAAGGAAAGTATTACAAATTATAAGACGTATTAATGTAAATAAGAGTTGTTATCAATTATCAATAGTACCCATACTTTGATATTTTAAAAATTTTCTACAAGATCTTTACAATAAAAAAGTGTTCTTAAGTAGAAAGTGAGGACAAAACAAACAAATATCTTGAAATAAATATCTTAATATCCTACTAGCTTTATGCAATTGCAAATGCAAGAAGATGCAAATTAGAGGGACTGACACTATACAACTTGGTTAGTGTTGTTGTTGCGCTAGGATCCTTCTACTCTACTTGTGTTTTCAATCTTAGCTATGTTTCCTATTGAGGTGGAGGGAATTACTTTAGAGGTGGAGTTTTGTGTGGCTAAGAAGATGTGTTTTCTCCTTGGTTTGCCTTCTCTTGTTGTTCCTATAAAGGTGGTGCTATCTTTTTATTAAGGTGGAGTACAATGATGCAAGTGAAGGTTTTATCAGGAATAAGTGTTTCATGTTCAAGATTGGCAGAGCCTTTCAAAATGCCTTGTAAAATTTCTTTTATTAAAGGTTATGGGAGCCTTGATAACCCATGTATGCTTGGTTAAACCCATGATGTACTATTTTTAAGGTTAAGGGAGCCCTTAAAAACCTCATCATTTAAGTTGCAAGGCTTCAACATGGCCCCTTAAAAACCTTTTTCCTCTAAAAAAAAGCATGGTTAGTGTTGTCCATACTTGTGTATTAGAATTGTAAATTTGTATATCACTATAATAAGAACATAGCACTATATGTTTTGGGGGTCTGTACTATACATTTTTTCTTGATATAGATCATTAGCATGTTTGTAAAAATATCCAATGAGTAATTTGTCTAAGTTTGTTAGTAAGCATAAAATTATGATGTTGTAGGAGGAAGATGATATTGTTTGGTGTGCTACATAATTGGGGGATTACAGTGTCAAAGTAGGTTATGAGAATCAAAAGATAAAAATTGAGAACCAAAGCTGGTCAACAATTCTTTGTTGGCACAAAAGCATGGCCACTCAAGCATGGCTTTTTTTATGAGTAGCTTTACATGGTAGAATCTTGATAGGTGAGAGATTAAAATTGATAGGCATTGTTGGCCCAAGTATTTTTCCAATGTACCTAAGGGATGAAGAAACTATCAATCATATAATTCTTTGGTGTCCCTTTCCCTCAACATGTTACGAGTGGTTGATGGATTCTATCTACTGGTTTGCTGCAAGAAATGAAGGGCTTTCAATTTTTCTCAAAGACTGGCCGATTAGAGGTAAGAATTCATTATGGCGGGATATATGGCTCATTGGGCCTTCAATGGTGGCATGGAAGATATGGAAAGAGAGGAATCAGAGAGTGTTTAGTGCTCAAGCATTTTTTTAGAATAGACAATTTCCAATTTGAAACTAGGAATTTGTGAGGTTGTGAATGCCAAAATGTTTCACAAGAAGGTATCATATTACTTGATGTGGGATGAACATGTCTAGAGGATTTGGACATCTTTTAAACTCCATGTGGAGTTTGGCCCTATAAAGTTAGGGAAGAGAAGGGATTCCTTATGAAAAACATCTAAAAAAGGTTGGGTGAAACTAAATTTTGATGGAGCCTGAAAGAGGTAACCTAAGAGAGGCTGGAATAGGATGCATAATCTGAGATCAATTAGGTAATTGTCTTTGGGATTTTATGCCTTCATTGGAAAGGCTACAAATAATTTAGCAGAGATGGAAGCACTAACCATGGGTCTAAAAATGCGTGTCTCTGAAGGTATTCGAAGGCTGGAGATTGAGAGGTACTCTTACCTCATGTTCCCATGTGGTTGCTTAAGTACAATTTATGTTCAAATTTAAGCAGCTGAAGTGTTCTCATGCAATTTTTTAATTCCAAGAAAAGGATAAATTAGGATTTTTTCCTACTTTAGTGAGCAACTATTGTTTAGGAATTGGAAATATTGTGTGGGAGAAAAGGGGGGACTAGAAATAAGATACAACTACTTATTTAAAAAAGCGACAAATGTCTTCACCAATTTTTTCCTCTCCTTTTTATTTGCCTAAAATTTTGCTTCTACATTTTATTTGAAATAAATATTATTCAGAATTTTATTTAAAAATATCATTTAAGAATATAAGCAACAAATTTTATTTCTATGGGGCCACCAACTCCACAAATTGCTCCTATAAATGTTGAGCAGCAACTATTAGCCAAAATAATCCCATGTCCCCATGTGGCTGCTTAAGTGCAATTTATGCTTAATTTTAAGCAATGGGAGTGTTCCCATGCAAATTTTTAATTAGCCAGAAAGGATAAATTGGAATCTTCTCCTACTATCATGGAGCAACCACTACTTAAAAATGGAAAATAAGCTTGGAAAAAAAGAGGGGCTCAAATAAGTAGTTGCTACTTATTGAGAAAAAATAGGGAAAAATCACACATGGCTCCACAAATTGATTTCCCTCTTTTTATTTGCTTCCTATTTTTTCTCTAAATATTATCTACAAAATTTATTATTAATATTATATTTAAACATGCTATTTATGATGACTGCTAAAAAAATAAGCAACAAAATTTGATAATCATGAGCCACCCGCTCCACAAATTGCTCCTAAAATTTATGAGTAGCACCTGCTAGCCAAAAAAAGCTAAGAAACCGCATGGGGACAAGCCCTGAGCCTAGCAGCTACATGAGAACATACCCTTAGATCTGCATACATACCATTACTAAAGGACACATATCAAATTGGAAAATAAGGAAATGGATCCCAAGGATTTAGCAATGGTTGGAACAACTTTCAGTTTTCAGCTTTCCACATGTATTTAGGGAAGCCAACAGAGCTACCGATTGTCTTGCAAATAAAGGGATTGACAACAAGAATGAAAACATTGTACTGCACAACGAAAATTTATGGCCCCAATTGAAGGAAATAGTGCAACATGACAAGGTTGCCTTCATGGTAGATAGAAGCGTTGACATCGGTTAATAGTTCTTCCTTTACATTGACCGAGGGTTAGAGATTGATATTGAAATGGAGAAAGGACAATTCTCTGTTACATGGAGCATACATAGTTTATTATCCATGTATTTCACTTGTTTACAGCCCTCACAGAGCCTGTCCATTTATATCGGGTAGAGTAAATGTTTGCAGAGCCACAAGGTGAATCATCCAGGAGAGTTTTTAATTGATTTATATCTCACATAGAATCGAGCTAAATTTAGCCTAGCCTCGTCTATAATATGGTCACAGATGATATGGTGTATGAACTATTTTGTGAGAACAAGGGAAATCTATGGGATTGTGTGCTTCTAATCTCAGAGGAGTAGGTTGAGGAGGGGTAGCGGATTAAGGAAAAATTCACTGTTGATGAGATATGAAGAGAGTCTCAGTAAAGTTCTAGGAGAAATGAGTTTGGTCGGCTACACGGGATGGTATACTCAAATGGGTCTTTGTATCCTTCAAACATTGTTTGGAAGATCATGAATCTCAGTAGGGGCATTGCATACTTACATTGTAATAATTTCACATCGATGTATTGTGAGGTTCCTAGGTTCTACAAGGCGGTCTCATGCCTCAATTTCTCTTCTCCTTTAAATTTATTGGGAGGTTTATGTTTCTATGAGGTGATCATGACCCTCAATTTCCTTCTTCATGTAATTTTCTTCTTGAATCAGTAGAGGGATCTACCCCAAGATGGTAGAACATACCAAAAATAAAATAAAATTATATCATTATATATTTATTTTTAGTTTATATGCATTCAAATTATCCTTATCATTGAAAAAATGGATTTTACAATTTTAATCCTAATAACATTTCAAACACATGATACAACCTCGGTATTTGGTTTCTTAAAGAAATGAACTATGTTTCAATTTCTAATTTTAGTGTCCAAAGCATTTTATCCTTAGAATGATGAATGAACACAAGTGTTAAAATAATTTTGGCAACCTTTTAATATGTAAAACATGTGATGCTAATATGAAGAAAATACTTGTACTTTATCAATATTGAAAGTCCAAAATTTCTTGGGTTGGAGGCTTGACTCGATTGGTGAGAAATTCTTATGATAGACATGAGCTCAAAAGGTCTAGGCTCCCCCTTACTGACATGATACTAAAGAGAATGTCGTGTCCACATCACCAATTACATTCAAAAGTTTAGCCATAACTGTTGATTCCTTCATATGTAAATAAAAATTTGAACTTTTCACTCAAACTCCAATTGCCTTCTATTTTAATACAATATTATTATATTTTAATAAGAATCTTCCTCCAAAAATATCCACGAAAAGATAACTTCTAAGGCCCCGTTTGGTTGGGGAATTGGAATTTGACCCAAAACATTATTATCTCATAATCAGGTTTTGATCTTCCGGTTTTGCATCTTCTGGATATAGTTTGGATCGTTTGGTTGACTTGGAAGATGACCGAGTCAATCCATCTTCTGCGTTTGGTTGCCAATTTTGAAATCAAATATTTATGTGAAGGAAGTTTTAAACGTTTGTGATATTTATTAGGAGATTATTCATTCTTTTTTTCTCTGGTTTGAATGTCTGCACAGATTCAATGCAGAATACAGAGGATCAAGCAGAGTGCATAATACTGAATGATTTACAGTATTTTAATGCGATAACACAGGGTTGGTATTCAAAAAGGACTGTTAGTTTGATATGATTCAATGGCGTGATAAAAAGGTCTGATAAATTAACCCATTACCCTAAAGTAACCCATTACCCTTAGCCAAAACTAACAAAATTCAATTAAACAAAACTCGTTAAGCTTGTTGCAAGAAACACTGTGCAGAGCGGAAACAATGCAAACAAAAAATAAACCCACGCTATGTAGAGGAAAGCAGAAACAATGGTGCAAAACCCAGTCGGAACAAAATAAACCCACGCTGCAGAGAGAAGTGGAAAATGCAAACCCCAGTCGGAATCCCCAAAAATAAACCCTAGTACTCGACGGACCCAACGCCCAATTAAATGGGGTTAGTAAAAAACGGAATCTAGAAGATGAAATTGAATTCCACCTCTTGGGTGGGAAGATTGTGCCGCTCGTTTTGGGGTCAAAATTGGAATTTGGCCTACAAAACCGGGTTTTCATATTTGCAACACAAACGACAGATTAGTCTGAAAACCAGATTTTCCACTGCCAATTCCCACCGTATTCCAACAACCAAATGGTAATTGATTACCACCTAAACACACTTGATAATATCAGAAAAACACAGAATTGGAAAATAAAAGAAGGAAAATTCCAATAGTAAAAGCAGCGAACGGAAATGACTTGCAAGTGAGCCAGTTTTGGATCATCTTGCGTGCCTCTCCACTGAACCCTTGATTTGTGTAATCAACCCGTCCTATTAAAGTATAAAGCACCTCCAAAATAATTGTATCATGCTGTATGGAACACCTAAAATTTGAAATTTTATGTCAGCTTGAGCATTTTTAGTTATAGTGATGTTTTATATTGTGGAGTGCGTTGCTACAACTGATTTTTCATTATTCTCTACATATTGTGTTGATTTTTCTTTTTGAACTGATTATACAATTTAATTTTATTCTTCTTCAGAAAGAATATCAATTTACAATACCAATACTTGTCCTATAGTAATGACATAAGACCAAAACGTATGATTTAAAAGAAAATAGCGTCAGTCCCCTCAAAGGCCGGGGGGAGTTTGAAATAGGCATACAACTATCCAAATGTTTATCTTCTAAATAGCATTTCTGCGGAAGGCCGTTTTGACTAAACGACTTGCAAAAGGATATCATCCTCGTTCCCCAAGGACAAAAATATCCAATTTAAGCTCCTTTCGCTCGCCAACATCCGACTATGACAGACTATAAGTAATAGCGTGCTCGGTCTTCTTGATGAGAAAAAGTCATGGAGGTATAACCTAAAACATTTACTAGTGACGGCTTTAACACTCTTAAATTATTCTTTCTTGGAGTATTTTAAAGTAAACATAACCTAATCTTTGTCAGCTAGTCTTAAGTTCAAATTTTGTGTCTTGGACGATCATTAAGAATCATTCAATTTGATCGATAAAGTCAAAATCCATTCAACTACTCTTACATTTAATAGAAATCTATGAAAATTACTTTTTAGCTTTATAGTTTATAGAACCTAGTAGGTATCTCGTATGGATAGTCTGGTCCCGTACACACCATCTGATCATCTTGATGGAAACATTATGGAGAGAAAGCTAGACAGGAAATTGGTTTTCTTTTGGTTGTCCCGTTTACAATGTTATTATAAACATTTACAATGATGCTCCATTCGATTTTGTTCGACACTTCAGAGTATTCAGGTTGCACCTACCTAGGTACAGACTCTAAAGTCCAGTGACTTAGATGGTTGATGTTAGCGAGCAATTATGTTGAATTGGCTGATCTGTGCTTTGATAAGCCTGATTCAAGTTTTGATTTGCACAGCGCAGCAGTCCAATGGTAACGGCACTCATTTTTCGTTTGCCTACTTTAGCCAGAACAACAGCCAGCAGCTCATATACATGGGGAACTCTTCCTTTTCCGAACAACACGATTACATCGATCTCACACCGGATCCAACCGCCACCGTCAACGTTTCTTCTACAAACGAAACGGCTCCAAATGTGGCGTTGCAGAACTGCAGCGGAAGGGTTGTGTACGGCCAGCCGGTCACGATGTGGCCGGCGAGTTTCACTACCGTCTTCACCATCTTCGTCAAAGACATCACCAACATGACGAATTTCAATGGCGACGGTATTGCCTTCGTCATCTCTTCAAACAACGAAAGCTCTTTACCAAACAGCTACGGTGCTTTCCTCGGCCTCTTCGACTCATCCACGGACGGGAACACGACTGGCCAGCTCGCTGTCGAATTCGACACATTCCAGAACGAATTCGACCCGGACGACAATCATGTGGGCATCGACACTGAGGGCATCATATCCAACGTAGCCGCCACTATGGGAGACCACGGCATGGACATCAAGGCCGGGCGAGCAATTCAAGTCCGGGTCAGCTATGACGGGTGGCTTAAATCTCTGCAGATCGACGCGCGCTATGCAAACACTAGTTCGGCCTACGCGAGCATTCTCAATCTCACGGTGGAGCTCGAGAACACGGTTCCAAGTTTGGCCTACGTGGGATTTTCGGCGGCAACAGGGAATTCATACGAGATACACAGAATTCTCGATTGGAATTTCAGTTCCGTGATTCTGCCGGAATCTTCTCTGAATTTGCCCCCGGTGAGAACCGGAACGCAGCTAGGACTGGGCGGCGGGTTCAAATTTGGCATCTTCGTGGGCTCCATTACAGTCGGGTCAGTTTTGTTGGGATTGATTGCCTCGTGGTTCGTGGGTAGGAGGATGAGGAGGAAACGAGAGGCTACTTTAATTCCAGGCCGAGAAAGCTTCAGCGGAGAGCTCACAATGATTCAAAACGCGCCTCATCGGTTTCCATACGGTCAACTAGCCGCCGCCACCAACAACTTCAGCTTAGCGGAGCTATTAGGAACCGGCGGGTTCGGAAGCGTGTACAGAGGAAACCTTAACGCCAGAGGAAACGAACAAGTGGGGTTAGTGGCGGTGAAGAGAATTTCCGCCGGGTCAAGACAGGGGGAAAGGGAATTCATTTCAGAAATCATCACCATAGGCCGCCTACGCCACCGGAACCTGGTACAGCTTCAGGGGTGGTGCCACGAGCGTGACGAGCTTCTCCTGGTCTACGATTACATGCCAAACGGAAGCCTCGACAGATTTCTCTACAACAAAACTTGGGGCCAGCTCTTGAATTGGCCGCGGCGCCAAAAGATTTTGTGCGGGCTGGCCTCGGCTCTACTTTACCTGCACGAAGAATGGGAACAGAGGGTCATTCACCGTGACGTGAAGCCCAGCAATGTGATGCTCGACAGGGACTTCAACGCTCGCCTGGGGGACTTCGGTCTGGCCCGGCTCATCGAGCATGGCGATACTAATCCAGCTGTGACCACCCGAATGGCGGGTACACCTGGGTACGTGGCACCCGAGTGCAGCTACACCGGCAAGGCCACCGTAGTGTCGGACGTGTTCAGTTTTGGGATCGTGATGTTGGAGGTGGCCACTGGTAGGCGAGTGATGGAGCGCAATTGTCCATTGTCTGAAGGGTATCTGGTGGACTGGGTTTGGGGGCTTTATTGCCACGGGAGAGTTTTGCATTGCGCGGATCCCAAATTGGAAGGGTCTGATTATGATGAAGAACAGCTAAGAAGAGTGTTGATCTTGGGTTTGGCATGCTCGCATCCTGATCCACGCTTACGTCCTTCTATCAGGCAAGCTCTTCAAGTGCTCATAAACCCTAATGAAGAGCTGCCGCAGCTGCCTTCCAGCAGGCCACTCCCGATCTATGTTATATTGCCGGCGGTAGGAGCAGTGTTTCCTCAGTCCACGTTGTCTTCGAATATGGGAGGAGGTCAGCAATCATCTAGTCTGGTGGGTGAGAGTAGCACGGGGTCCATTACTACATCTATGCTACATCATGGTAGGTAGAGATGCCTGGGCCGCTTTCCTTTGTGTTTCTTGCTCTCCGTTTTTCAATCGTCTCTGTTCATACTGAGCTTTCTCTATCTACCTGTTTATTATATTCCTTCTTTCATGAACATATTATGATTCAGTAGTTTTAATATGTAATTGGGCAATTCAAAAATTCCCTCTCGAACCAGCTTTCATTGTTCTAGTGTAAGGTCGATTGAGAAACTTTGTAAAATAGAAATGACGGTCAGATCTATATTTCTCCTCGTCCATCCTTAGCATATTTAGTAAGAACTTTCTAAAATAGGATTCAGTTGTTCACCATTGTATCCGGTGACCTATTCCACAAAACAAAAAATTAAGGTCAAGTTTCACTAATACAGGGCGTAGAAATTTGAATATTTATATATTTGTAATATATATCTGGTTTGCATTTGGATTAATTTATGGGATCATTTATTATAGTTGACATTATTTGTTATGATTGTGATTTCATATTTAAGATTTTGGTATGATTTTATTTTGTCATTAATATAATTATTAAAGAAATCTAATGATAAAAATCTAATTATATAATAATTATATATTTGAATAATAGTATTACAAATTTGTATAACTTGTTGATACAAACTATTTATTTTTAATTCTATTATTTATTGCTAATCATGTATGATATATCAATTTTTAAAAAGTTAATTTATATGTTGAAGACTTATTAAAATTATAAGATGTGTTACATTTATTTAAATAATTTATTATAAGAGACACATATTTTCTTATATTATTTCATCTACTAAACTATTTTTTTATATACCATTACATATTCTATTTTAAAATAAATAATTTAAACAAAAATAATAATAATACATACAATAATTATTTCGATTCATAATTTTTTATTAAACTTTAAAAAATTACAATAAACATAAGCATAGAAAAATAAAAATAAATCCTAAAAGATAAGAAAAATGATAACTAAGTCACACAAGAATATCAACTTGCTTTATTCAAATGATTATTTTTTATGTAACAAGTGTCTAAAGATACAAAATATAAGATTGTAATAATATAAAGAAATGTTATATATAATTATTTAAATAAATTACATATATTTTCGCTAACTATCTTATAATTTTTTTTCAACTATTATGATCTAATAAAAGACAAAGAAAGTATTATAAATTCTAAGATGAATTAAGGCAAATAATAGTTGTTATCAATTATCAGTAATTATTTATTGATATAGATATTTTGATTTTTTTTTAAAATTTTCTACAAGATCTTTAGAATAAAAAAAATTTCTTGAGTAGGAAATGAGGATAAAAAAAATTGAAATAAATGTCTTAATATTCTACTAGTTCTTTTATTCTTCAATGAACTAATTTTAATGTTTATAATTTATTAAGCTTGGTTAAGACTATCAAGGATGTTAGAGCTGTAGTTTGTCTATATATTATGATGAATTTCATACGTGATTATAGGGTTAACTATTCAAAAGGATACAACTTTCTTGTTGTATGCTTTCACTCACTGACTTAAGGAGAGTGGAAATCTACTGTTTATTTCCTGAAAGGTAATGTATTTTCTTCATATTTGTATCAGTGCACCTTTAAACACTTTGCTAACATAGAGATCACTATGTTTTTGTCATTTTAATCAAGGTGTTATAGTGCAATACTACAATATTATGGAAATTAATAAAATAAAATTTACACTCATCATGAACTATTTCTAAAAAAATTGATGAAAGAAACTAATGTAAAAAAAATATTCAAAATCCACATGTAAAAGAGTAGACAATGTTAGGGTTTTAACAAATATGAATAATAAACAATAAACAATACTAAGATAATGTAAAAAATAAGAGAAGACATAAATACAATAACACAAAGATTTAACATGGTTCATCCAATATGGGCTACATTCACTAGAGAAACAACCTTCCACTTATTTTATTATCTAGTGAAGAGAAAATTATAATCTGGTAATTTTCTCATCACACATCCACTTATTTATCAAGCCTTTTGGCAGTTTACAAGGTCAGTTAACGAAACAAACCCAAAGCCTAAAAAAAATTCCTTGGGGGCTGTGCCTTGAAACCCCCACTTCTTGGGGGCTGCCTCCCCCAAACCCTGCTCGAGGCCTGGCTTGGCCCCAAAGCCCAATGAGGATACATGATTAGTGTATAATTTACTTTCTTTATTAGTCGCCACATACCAACAATCTCCACCTCGAGACCGATCTTGTAGCTCTCACTACATTGGTGCAACTAGACTTGACTGATTCTCATTTCCACTATGATCAAGCTTGAAGGAAAATAGAAACTGAGCAGGAAGTTAGATTCTCTCAAGTTACTACCTTGGTAAAAATATCTAGAGGATTCTTGCTAGTATGTATCTTCTCCAACTTTAACTGTCCATCCTCTAACACTAAGTGTATGAAATGGTACTGAAGCTAGATGTGTTTGGTCTTACAGTGAAGCGTTGAGTTCTTGGAAAGATGAATCAAACTATAACTATCATTTACAACCTGCTATTGTCTTGTGTCTTCCCCAATTCATCCATAAAAATTTGTAACCATATTATATCATTACTAACCTATGTAGCAACAACATATTTTTCTTTCATTGTTGAAATTGCTACAACATTTTGCAATCTAGAAATCCAACTAATCAATGTGCCACCTATAGTAAAAACTTACCTTGCAGCGCTCCTCCTTCTATAAATATCTCCTTCTAAATTTGAATAAATATAGCCTTATAAAGTGGAATGATAACCTCCAAAACATATAGAGTGAGTTGTTGTACCTCTCAAATACCTCAAAATCCACTTTATGACATTCCAATTATCTTTTCTAGGATTGTTTGTATACCAACTCGCAAATCCCATTTCATGTGCAATATATAGCCTTGTACACACAACGATATACATCAAGATGCCAACTGCTGAAGAGTATGGAACTTTAGACATGTACTCCATCTCTTCCTCTGTCTTGGGGCTCATCTCCTTGGATAATTTAAAATTACTAGGCAAAGTTATACTAATTGGTATTGCATCTTGCATCTGAAATCTTTTCAACACCTCTAAGTAATCACTACAAGATAATTTTGATGTATGATTTTTCTTGTCTCTAGTTATCCTCATACCAAGCATTTGTTTTGTTGCACCCAAATCCTTCATAGTAAATGAATGTGCTTAATTTTTCTAAGGTCATTTATATGTTGTATATTAGACCTAGCAACAAGCATGTCACCAACATATAATAATAGGATAATATAGCTACCATTATCCAATCTCTTGAAATAAACACAATGATCATCATGACATTTATTATAACCTTGTTCAGCTATAAACTAATCAAATTACAAACACCACTGTCGGGGTGCTTTTTTTAGCCCATACAAGCTCATCTTCAACCTACACACTAAGCCCTCCTTACCTTTACCTCATATGCTTGTGGTTGCTATATATAAATTTATTCCTCCAAATCTCCATGAAGAAAAGTTGTCTTGACATCTACTAATTGTTCCAAATGCAAATATTTTGTAGCCACAAGACTTAGAATAGTTTGAATCGAAGTCATCTTAACAAGAAGATAAAATATTTCATTGAATTTAATATTGTTTTTATGTGCAAAACCTTTTACCTCAAGTCTAGCCTTGTATCTTTTCTTGCCTCCATGTTCTTCCTTTAACCTATAAACATGTTTGTTAGGCAATGCTCTTTTATAAATCTAGAAAAAATCACATCTATATCTTCTATAAGAGCTATATAAATTCATAGTGCTAACACTAGAGAAGAAACGCTTGCAAATACAACTCAATATACCATAGTTGGAAGGCAAGAAAAAACACCTTTGAATGAACCCACATTTAAGGTAAAATGACTACCAAATCATACAGGGTTGTGGGTAGCCATATTGCCCATCCAGGTTATAAAATGCAACAGACATAAGTTTGGAATTGATCTTACATGATCACTCTAGCTAGGCACATCTCATTGGTTAAAGCACTTACCTTTATATATAGAGAGAGCATATATTGATTTTTCACAATGAATATGGCATTTCTAAAATTTTCAAGATTTTAGATGATTTATTTTAATAACTAATTATATACTTTAGATTTGCACATTCAAAACTCTTTCAAACCTAATTCTTCTATAACTAATTATGTAATTTACATTATGCATGTAAAAATATTTCAAACTCAAAATAAGAGTGAATAGGATAAGGACATCTAAGACAAGACATCCCATCCGATGTCATCATTTAATAAACTACTACCCATTATTTATTTATACATAATATTGATTTTTAATAACGAATATGGAATTTATAAGTTATTCATATATGGTATTTTGGATGGTTGAAATTGATAACTAATAATGTACTTTAGATTATGCATTGATAAGTAATTATGTACTTTAAATTATGCATGAAAATTTATTTCAAATAAAAACAAATGGTGGGTAGGGTGAGAAGATAAAGGACATCACATAGCTTCCCATGTCATCATTTTAAAAGTAGTTACATTTATTTTAAATAGAGCACATATTGATTTTGCACAACAGATTGGTAGTTTATAAATTGTTTACATTTAAAAATTTAGTTATTCATTTTGATAATTAGATATGTACTATAGATTATATATTGTAAAAATCTACAAATCCAAAATTAAGATGGATAAAGACATCAAAAGTAGTACATCTCATCCTTTGTCATAGTTTTATAAAGTAGTTAACTTGTATAGAACATATCTTAATTTTTCATCTTTAATTATATGAAGAAAGTTTTTTTTTAATTGGAAAAGATTTTGAACTCAGTATCATTTAGGTTCTTACAAAATGAACTTTGTCATTACATTGGATATCCTTGGAAACAGAAAGTTATCTTTCCACTAAACAATCAATAAGAAGTTCATAAATTATTCATATAGAAAATTTTGTGATTTTACAATTTAGAAAATGGGCTGGCTATACTGGCAAAAGGTGGCTCGTTTACATATTTTATTTTAATGTAAGATATATATTTGTATATGTTGTTTATTTCATTTTATATTTGTCATGCGTAATTTAAAAAAATCATGTTAAGTGCTTAACATGGAAAACTTTAGTGGCGAATATTCACCATTTGGCGGATGTCTCATGTCCGCGACCCGAGATTTGGAAAATATAATGTGTATATCAGGTTGTCTCTGTCACCTGAACTTTATAAATATTGGGTCGAATGTCCAGGCCCATCGCCCATTGGTTTATATATTTTTATCCTTTTCTTTCACAATATCACCAATCAAATTAATTGTTGGACACTATAAATTAAAATTTTTTGCCTACAATTTCCAAAGCTTGTTGTAATTGACAACCATATTCACCAATGTGTGGTCAATATTTAAGGTTAGGGTACAGGTTACCTGACATGTGTCTCTATTCTAGAGACTTTCATTGAAACTTTATGACTTTTAAAACTTTGTCCCGAAATAGATTTGACATGTGTCTCTATTCTGGAGTCTTTTGGAGGAATCTTTGTGTCCTTTTAAACCTTGGCCCAAAATAGAATTCCTACCATTGACTTGGGATCACCCAACAGTTATAAAAAGTAGGTTTAGTTCCTATTAGAAGATGGAAAATGAACTCACAATACCTTAATAAAATAATAAAATCCATTTGAGCTTTCGGGGGCGCGGCCCCCATAAACCACCACGAGGCACTGCTCCCAAATCCTCGTCGAATAATAATGGTTTCTTGGTATGTGTGCCTTTCACCGTGATTTTTTTCAGTAATGAAAGATTCGCCAAGATTTTATAGAATTTTCATATAATTGAAAAAAAATCGTCAATACAACTAATATTTTTTCCTTTCAAATTATAAAATTTCGCCAACAATATTAATTTTTTCCCCCAAAATAATGTAGGATTCGCCAGTATTTTACACCTTTTCCCAAGAGGGAGTTTCTTAAATTTTTCCCTGGTGCTTAAATCATTGTCACAAATCAGGAGTGCCAGGCTAGGCAATTGGTAACATAATTTTAATTTAAAGTATTCTAAACAATTTTCAGTTAGAAATATGGGAGAATCTTACCGATATTTTTATAAATTTAAAGTGGCTGCAATCATCCATGAGACCAGCCTCCATCAGGATGTGGGACGTACTCCAGTTTTCCCACCCTAGTCCCTTTTGATTAACATTTATTTTAACATACGCTTTTTAAATAATCAATAATCTGAATTCATTATGTATTAAGGATATATGATAAAGATAATAAAAATTTTGAGCAATCGCAATTCAGCTGTGATGAGCCTAAGTTTAGCATGGATGGTTTTGTAGAATTGTAGCGAGAATGTTCCATATTGAAGACATGTGTTTAAAATGAATTTGTCAAAAAGGATTCAATTTTTTTAAGCATATTCAACTAACCTGATAAAATATGTATCCCATGTCTGACCGTGTGCACAAAGTGCATGCACAATTTGATAGAATTACTGAGAGAAATGCAATGTCGTAGAATGTATTAAATTTTGAATTTGAAGAAACGATGAAGAAAAACAAAATTAAATAAACAAACAATAATAAAAACAAAGAACACAAGATTTATCGTGGTTTGGCAAAATTGCCTACATCCACACTAAGCAGAGGAAATATATTAATTGTCCACAACAAGATTACATTGTAATCTATAACAGAAGCAATATAAATAGGTTGTTCGATAAACAAGAAGGTCAACAACCAACACTTGGAGGGAAATAATAAGTGATCATTTGCGTTCAAATTACAATCTCCCACCTGATGGCTAACATACGCTACTGTTGATCAAACATTTCCCTTCTCGCCCTGCTGATTTATCTCTTCTTTACAAGCCTAAGAGAAGTCCTAGCACATTCAAACTTCTCCTTGTGTACAACCTTGGTCAAAATATTTGTCGGATTGACCTTTGTGTCAATTTTAACAATCTTCAATCTGACATCTTCAACCATATGTCACACAAAATGAGCATGAATATCAACATGTTTCAAGTGATGCTGAGATGAGTGATTGTGAGCCATAAAAATGACACTACAACTGTCACAAAAATGAACATAATCCCTTTGCTAATATTTCAAATCACTAAACAAACGCTGTAACCAAATCATATCCCTAGCCCCTTCAAAAAGAGCCAAAAGAGAAATGGAATGTTGCAGCCTTGAGGCCCAACTAATGGAAGCCCCAGCAAACATGAATGTATAATCGGTAGTAGACCTTCGTTTATCCAAATCTCTAGCAAGATCAAAATCAGTAAATCCCTACAACTGTACATTATTGCTACTAAATCGTAGACAATAATCAAAAGTGCCCTTAAGATATTTCAAAATCCATTTAATAGCTTCCCAATGAGTCTTCTTGGGATTGCTCATGAATCTACTCATAACTCCCACCCCATGAGCAATGTCAGGACGTGTACAAACCATAACATACATAATGCTACCAAATGCTAATTTGTAAGGAACTCTTTCCATAAAATCCTTTTACTCTTGTGTTTGTGGACACAAATCATAAGATAAGTTAAAATGCGAAGTGGGGGGAGTAGAAACAACTTTTGCATCAGTTATACCAAATCTTTCAACTACTTTATCAATGCAATCTTTTTGTGATAAAGTGATCTCCTTCTTACTTCTATCCCAGGTGATTGTCATGCCAAGAATCTTCTTGGCTGCCCCTAAGTCCTTCATAGAAAATATACTTTCCAAATTAGCTTTCAGCCCACCAACAATCTTAGGACTAGTACCATCTATCAACATGTCATCAACGTAGAGAATAAGAATGACGAACTCACCATTAGGAAGTTTCTTATAATAAATGCATGGATATGTTCACATCTAATGAAATTGTGAGAAACCATGAATCAATCAAATTTTAAATACCATTGTCTCAGGGCTTATTTGAGCCCAAACACACTTTTCTTGAGTCTACAATAAAGATGCTCTTGTCCCTTCTTGGTGAATCCTTGAGGCTGCTCCATAAATAGCTCTTCATCTATATCACCATGTAAGAATGTAGTCTGCACATCAAGCTTCTCAAACTCAAGATCCCATACAACTACCAATCTAAATATTGTTCAGGTTGTAGTCATCTTTGCAACCGGAGAGAAATTCTAAGTGAAATCGATCCCCTTTTGCTGAGCATACCCTTTTACCACTAATTTGGATTTGCAGTGTTTTCAACCTCCGTCTTCGTCTTTCAATTTATACACCCACTTGTTCAGAAAGTGGTCTTTGATTTGGTGGAAGAGAGACCAAATCCCAGGTGTTATTAGCTACAAGTAAGCTCATTTCTTCATTCATGGCGATCATTCATTTATCATTATTGGTGCTCTGACAAGTGACTTTATAATTAGCCGGTTCAACTTGCTCAGAGATTAAAAACCTAGGCTTTGCCTCTTCGGCAAATAACATTCTATAGTTTGAAAACTTTGAAGGGATTTTCCTCTATCTGGTAGATCTCCTCAAACCTTGATTCTTATTTGAATAAATACATAGTTTTGATTGTAAATAAATATCATTACTAAAACCAATATCATTTGTCTCAATGTTCTAAAAAACATGAGTATGTCTTTACATATCAATATTTTGAGCAGACTCCCGAGAGGAAGACAATGATCGAATTCCACAGGTTTTCCCTCTGTATTTTCCAACCACGCTAGACTGCTCATAAATCAGTGAATTATCATTCTGAAGTGAAATTTTCTGCTCCATTGGATTATTGGAAGGTGGATAAAATCTTTCATTTATCCCTAATTCTTCATTTTGCGTGAACTTCTTTGCGTAGGGAAAGCTGTTATGGTTAGCGGAGGAGGATGGAGAGCCCATGCCACACGGGTCTACAAAGGTTGAGAGGATGTGCATCCCACATGGGCCTTCAGAAGATGATGAGCATCGTGTCCCACATGGGTCTGTAGGAGGTGTCAAGCATCCCATACCGCATGGGTCTGTAGGAGGCATCAAGCAGCCCATCCCACGTGGGCCTACCCTATCTTCTGCTACAGAGTGTTGAGGACCATCAACGGGCAGAGGAAAGACAGATTTCAAGGCTCGTGTGGGCTGGTAATCATACACAGAGCTTGCATCACATTCATTTATATTATCATGTTCTAAAGGAACACGGTTCTTCTGATTCCATGTGGAGTTAGAATCTTTTGAAACAAAATAATCTTGTGTGTAACCAGTGTCATCATAAAATAATGGATTTTTTTATGTATTAGGCTGCGTAGAAATAGGGGTATGAGGAAATCACACCACATGAGGCATAGATAATTATTGGTACATGCCAATACCTTGCAAAGACTTAAAAAAATTGTTATTGGGGCACCTCTGTGAACTATTATTTTCAAAAATGAAGAAAGGCACATACTCTGTGGATTGTGATGAGTGAGGTTGCAAAGCTAGAAATGTTTCTTCGGTGAAAACAACATCTCTACTGTATATAATTTTCTTTTTCATCAGATCCCAAATTCTAAAACCAAACTGATCTTCACCATAACCCATGAAGATACACCATTGTGATTTAGAATCTAATTTTCTTATGTTTTCCTTAGGAACATGAACAAAGACTTGAAAACCAAACACACCGATGTGAGAGTAAGAAATTCATTTTTTGAGTCATTCTTCTTCCAGAATACCAAATTACAACCAAGAGGAAGGATTATGATTAATTAAATAAACTATTGTGTTGCAGGCTTCCACCCAGAATTCTTTACTTAAACCAGCATTGGAAAGCATACATCGAGCTTTCTCAAGAATGGTTCGATTAAGCCTTTTCGCTGCCCCATTGTCTTGAGGAGTGTAGGGGACAACTTTAATCCTTTGAATACCATGATCTTTACATAAATTATCAAACTTGAATGAACGAAATTGACCTCCATTATCCAACTTTAAACATTTGATTTTATGACCACTTTGATTTTCAACAAGTGCTTTGAAAATTTTAAATTTTGAAACCACTTTAGATTTTCAAGAAAGCATATAAATCCAAAATATCCTAGTAAAATCATCAAGGAAATTAACAAAATAATTTACACCTCCATAAGAGGTTACCTTCGTAGGACCGAAGACATTCGAGTACACTAACTCCAAAGGTTTTGTCTTCTTATCATGTCCATTCTTCAAGAAAATGACCCATCTTTGTTTCCCATGAAGACAATGTTCGTAAAATTCCAAATTTTCAAATTAAAGACCTAGTAGTTGTTTTTGGTTGAGCATAACCTCAAGTCCTTTCTTTCTCATATGGCATAATCTTTGATGCCAAAGAGCCACATCACTACCTACAACACTCATATCAGCTCCCACCTCATCAACAGTTTCTACAATATAGAGGCTGCCATCTTTGTCTCCTTTTGTAATCACCAAAGAACCTTTAGAGACTTTCCATGTGTCTGTGAGAGAGGTGAGAAAGCCTTGTGTATATAGCTGACTTATAGAAATCATATTTCTCTTTAATTTTGGAACATGACATACTTCTTTTAGCAACCATTTGACTCCTCCAACTAGCTGCAAAATAACATCACATTTTTCAACAATCTCACAAGCTTTGTTGTCACCCAAATAAACATGTCCAAAATTACCTTATTGGTAATTTGTGAAGGCTTCCATGCAAGAAGTGACATGAAAGGAAGCACCTGAATCAATTACCCATGAATCTAATTTTGTGTCACTTGTTAATAGTATTAGAATACCATCACTCTTATCATAAGTTATGTTCACTTCAATTTCCAACACCCATTCTTATGTCTTATTGTATTTTCTACAATCCTTCTTGAGGGTCTGTAAAGGATCACGGTATGCCAAAAACTGGCGATGTGAAAAGATTAGTTTTTAACTCGTCCAAAAGCGCACCCAAAAGTTTTTTGACTTTAGAGTAGGCCTGGGTGTCAGTATACTTGGCCAAGCTAAAAGCCAAAGCTAAAGCATTATCAGATATCTGAAATTCATCAGTAACAATATATTGTTTCCCGTGGTTGCATTCAACATTTTCATTGTGAAAACGTTGAAGCAGGCAAGCCAAGAATATCGTATATCAGATAGGGATCCGATATCATATTTTCTAGACAGTTAAAAGGTAAGTGAAATTTAGTAGTTTCATTCTTTTTTTTTGTTTTTGGATTAATTTTTTTTTTTTAAAAAAACTAGGTTTTATATGATATTTTTTATTGTTTTTTAAAATTGATTATAAACTATAGTTGAAATGATAAAAACTAGGGTTGAAATTGATATTCTTTATTATTTATAGTTTTTGAATCAGACATGGATTCAGACCAATCTAAAAACCAACCCAATGAGTCCACAAACAATCCAGAACCACCTCAAAAGAATCCCCCACCTTCAAAAGACCAACCATTCTCAAACCCTTGACCATTACAGGTTCTCATAGGAGATAATCTAAATCATCTTAGAGGATATCAGAACACATATGCGAATATCCCCACCTTGCGCCCCATGTTTTCCATGCTGAACTACATTATTGAGAGCATGGAGAAACTCATAGAACAACACAATGATGCACTTCTTTGGCGTGAATCCATGCATGCCCAATTTGATGATGGGATTGACTACGATCAAGTTATGGATCTAAACATAACAAAACATGACATATGTAACAATTTTGGTGATCCCAAAACTTATTTAAAAGTGGACCCTTAAAAAACCAAGTTGTCAATTAAATGGAGCACAAATGATGCAATACATGAAAACTTTTGGGATCGCTGGTGGATGGTTTTTGATAGACCACCCCATAACAATTTGGATGTCCCATTCTATTTCATAAGAAAATTGTATGTTGAATTTGTGCTCGGTCACAAAGTCAATTATTGGAGCATGAGATAGAACTAGGGTGTAGGCTTAGGCGCTCCCCAGGACAGGCCAAGGGCACAGCGGGTGAAATCCCATACATATGTTCCCCCTCCTGAGATTTCACTACCTCTTAAAGTGCAACATCCTAACATTATTGCTGAGGCTGGCTCACAGACTATTCAAGTCATTCACACCTTGAGTGATCTATTGGTTAGGCAGAGTGCAACATTGTTACCTCCTCATGTTGATTCTTTTGACCCTTCCACATCCTCCACGAGCTCACATGTTTGTGTGCCTCATACTTTTGGTATGTGCAAGAATATGTGCTTTGGTCCCCTGAATGATAGTGATGCATATAACTATGTCTTCGAGGTGGGTGATACTACACAACACACTACAGGAACTGAAACACCCCATGGAGATGTACATCAAGGGCATACATAGCCATGGGCTCCTATTGTTACAATAAGAGTAAATAGTTAACTTGTTACATTGTATTTAATTTTAAACATTCGTATTTTTAATAGAATTTTCTTATAATGATTGCCCACTTATTTTTTTATGTGTTTCATTTATGTCTAGTTGATGACAGAGGAGGAGATGACACATTCATAATCTTTTTGGCAACCTATAAAATTATTTTTTTCTTGTGCCTTCCGAATGCAAGGATTGGAATGTAGATGTCATCGAGTACCATGTGTTAAACTTATACACTTTAGGAGTGGAAATGACACTTAAAATTTTGATATATATAGTTGTGTATCTAAGATTTTGAGAAATTCTATATCTTGGACTTTTGATAACATATATATATATATATATATATATATATATATATATATATATATATATATATATATTCATAATATGTTGTATCAATGATATACAAGGATTTTGTACGAAAGGTGGTGTGTACAGTCAAACTTGTATAATGATTAAATACATGCAAGAATGCAAATATTTGACAAAAAATTATCAAGACTTTGTTTCAAATGTGTTAGATAAGATGTCTTATAAATTCTTGTACAATAAAATATAAGGCTTTGTTGAATGTGTTCAAAGTAGTAAATTATTTGATTTAAATAAATTGTGGGTTTTTTGTGCAAATGTGTGTTCAATCATTCACCTATGAATCCCACATAGTATCAAAACAATGTGTTTCCAAATGCATTTAAGATTGATTTCTAGTGTAAAAACTATAGCCTTAAACCTTTTGCACCATGATGATATCAATGTCATCTCTGGATTGGTGTAGCCTTAATTCTTCATAATGGATTGGTGTTGCAAATGAAAGTTATTTCCAAACATCAAATTCTCCAATTGGTCTCAAGTCCTCATTCATCCGTATAGATCCGTACAATTGCAAAAAGTCACAGAATTACATGAACAAATCATCTGTATAGAACACCTTTTCTAGTTTTACTTCAAAATATCCCAAAGGTCCTTGGAAATTAATTTTATGATCAAAGAGTACTATTTGGGGCAGCACTTTTCCCAAAAGGACAAGTCTTGAAACATTGGACAAATCTAACTTCGGAACCCTCACTTTGGCTTGGAAGGGCTAATTGGGACACTTAATGAAGGAAGTACCCTTCAAACCTTAAAATTTACCAATATAACACTTGGGATACCTTGGAGTACATGAGACAATATCATTTATCCATTTTTGGTTCTTGAAACAATACCCATCAAAAGTTATGGGGCATGTCGAACCGAAGTGTTCCCAAGGTGCACTAAGCCAAATTTGGAAGCAACTTTTGGAGATCGATATCTCAGACCTCGTGAGATATATCAAAGATCTGTGAAGTGCACAAGGACCATATTGGGAAGGCCTATAAGCATGTGGCTTAGTTCTTGGAGATTCCACTTGGATTCCATTTGGCAACCCGATCTCGGTTGGTGCAAAAAGTGTCATTGTTGCTCAATGGTGCATCTTTGAAACCGTTCATCATGGGACCAAACCGTTAGCTCCATCAGCTCTAGTTAGCCAGGTAAATGCTAGGGGAGACCTTTCATCACTCGTGTAGTATCAAGAATGTTGCGGCGCATGTCAGACTAAAGTGTTCCTAAGGTGCACTAACTGAAAATGAGATTTCAACCCAACAACTCGACTCAAGGTTTCTAATGCCACAAGAGACCTAATTCAACCATATTCAGAAGGAATCAACTGATTGTAGATTCATATTCTATGGATTATGCACAACGTGCTTGAAATTTTCTAAGAGACCTAGTTCACTATTTTAGGACATCAACGACCTTCCAAAACCCATAACTCCAATTTTTTTTAATCACTTGGCAAAAAAATGGGGGTTTCAAACACCCTTTATCAATATTGCCAACATATGCAAAGAAAGAGGTAGGTTGTTTTGGACCATACCCTGCTGTTACAACTTTGAGACCTAAAAAAAATACAAAAATGGGCAAAATTACAAAGAAACTAGATCATAAACTTAACCCAAAGACTCCCTCTCTTGGACAGTAGTTAATTATGTCCTAAAACACTCAAATATGAAAGGAATTAGTCTCAGACCCTTGGGAACATCAAAATTACCAAATTAGGCTCCTAAACACTCTAAAAATAGGGCTTCTCCAAGCAAAATTCCAACCAATCAAAGGTGGATTCACCATCCTTTCATCATAAGTAAGTTCTACCAATCATAAAAAGTTCTCCTCATGAGGCCCAATATGCTACTGCAATAGCTATGCAAGCATTTCCTTGTTCCTTAACCCTACAACAGTCATCAAATGGTGATAACCTGCAACATCTGATGAATTTCCTTGCATATTTAGTTTTAGACATCTATAATACACATGTGTGATTCATCCCCAAGTCAGAGTGATTTCAAAAAGGGGATGAATATCAATCCATTCTTCTAAACCAATGCAAAACCATGCTTTGTCAAGGTACAGTCAGAGACTTTCAATGCAAGCTCAATACAAATGAATTGAAAATGGATTTACAGAAGTTCTACAACACACATTAAGGTGGAAGACCAATTTGAGGTAACAGAGAAAACACAATTACACTTTAGCATTGGACCATATGAGGACAGTCTTATTGAAGACAATTATTCAATTGTGTATTGTCATTGATGTTACACATGTATATACACTTATGTAGTGGTTTTACACTAATGTCTACATTCAGAACGAGCACAGTTGGTAAATAGAATGAGTTGAGTTTGGGCATTGAAGAAGTTCAGTGTTGACCGAGTTCACTCGGGCATTTTAGTCTTGGTCGAGCATTTAGTTGCAACCGACTAACATTGATTTACATTATGTAATTAAATGGTTATATGAGGTCGACTGAATTATGATTTATTATTTAGAGTTTATTCAATCCAACTTGACAGGGCTTACCATGTATTTATGAAAGGTCAAGTGTGGATTGAATGTGTAGAAGTTGAAAATCCTAAGTGTGTAAGATGAAGCGAAAGTGAAAAGGCAGAAGTGTGGAATTCTGTGAAGGCGAAATCAGATGGGATTCTGATTGAATACAGGACACTTGTTAGAATTTAATCTTTCCTTGGTTGAGACTATGTAATTAAAGGATAAACCAAGGTATCCTTATTTATATTTGTCCTCTAGTCCAAGTAGGAGGACATGTCACTATTTTGTATTTCCTTTAATAAGGAAAATAGATATTCCTCCTTAAGAGGAATCACACATTTTCCACACACACAATATGAATGTGGAATTCATAGGAGAAGGGAGTTACATGCAAACTCCTCCACTCATCTCTACTTAAGAGATTTCTCTCACACACTTGCCCTAATAATCTTCTCCTCTCTCTCATTTCTTCTCTCAATCTCTCATTGCTCTTATTATTGTATTGAGCTTATTGCTCTCATCCATAGGATTTTTTGCCATATTCTTATTATTCACAAAGGGGTTTTTCTTTGATTTTCCCCTTACCAAAATCTCTTGGCTCTTTTTTGGATTCTTGGAGTTTCTCATGTGCTTGGTGATTGATCTTGAAAACTTTATCCCACATTTGGCTTATGGTAAAATCCTTCTTGCATTTCATTTTCTTGGATTACTTCATGTTCTTGTTTTCATTCTTTTAATACTTCTTACATGGTATCAGAGTTATTTAATCCTTGTTTAAGTGTTTTG
>MU227404.1:1162459-1177566 GCA_018584345.1 Thuja plicata | reverse complement strand
TAAAGGATAAACCAAGGTATCCTTATTTGTATTTGTCCTCTAGTCCAAGTAGGAGGACATGTCACTATTTTGTATTTCCTTTAATAAGGAAAATAGATATTCCTCCTTAAGAGGAATCACACATTTGCCACACACACAATATGAATGTGGCATTCATAGGAGAAGGGAGTTACATGAAAACTCTTCCACTCATCTCTACTTAAGAGATTCCTCTCACACACTTGCCCTAATAATCTTCTCCTCTCTCTCATTTCTTCTCTCAATCTCTCATTGCTCTCATTATTGTATTGAGCTTATTGCTCTCATCCATAGGCTTTTTTTCCATATTCTTATTATTCACAAAGGGGTTTTCCTTTGATTTTCCCCTTACCAAAATCTCTTGGCTCTTTGTTGGATTCTTGGAGTTTCTCATGTGCTTGTTGATTGATCTTGAAAATTTTATCTCACATTTGGCTTATGGTAAAATTCTTCTTGCATTTCATTTTCTTGGATTACTTCATGTTCTTGTTTTCATTCTTTTAATACTTCTTACAACACTCAAAGCTGCAATAGAATATCTGATCACCAAGGATCCAGTTACAATCAAGCAGAGATCTAAATCAACAAAGACAATTGCTTACACATACAGGTCAATCCATTATTACTTTCTAACAATTGTAGCAGTGATCAAAATCTCTTAACAAAGTAGACTTAACAGTCTTTTGTAAATCCTCTCACAAGGTAGCATTTCTAGATTGAAGTGTTAAAGACCTCTAACAAGGCCACTCCTTACAGAGTGATTAAATCCTTTAAATAGGTCACACCTAACAGTGTGTTATTGTAACCTTTAACAGGGTTGGCTCCTAATAGGGGGTATGTGCAGGATCATGGTATGCCAAAAAGTGGCGATGTAAAAAAGAAGTTCTGATTGGTAGACTGATTGAAAAATAGCTATAACTTTCAAATGGTATATCATTTTTTAAATCTCAAACATGTGTCACATTCTATGCTTCACCTACTACAAAAAAAGAAAAAAAATATTCAATTTCATGAAGTTTAGACTTAGCTAAGGTGGTCAGACATGAGATTTTATATATTCTGGAAAAGTTGTAGAAGAAAAATCATAATTAATTATTTACTTGGAAAAAAATTACAAAAAATATGCGTCACATATGGCCATTAATCTACTACTTATATCTAGATTCTAGTAAGATAATATTATCATTTAATTGTGTTTAAGGTGGTCAGACATACGCCTACTTCTTATCTTTTTAGTCCTGATTGATAGACTGATTGAAAAATAAATATAACTTTCAAATGATATAACATTTTTGAAATCCAAAATATGAGTCACATTCTATGCTTTTCCTACTACAATTAAAAACTAAAAATAATTCAATTTGATGAATTTAGACTAAGTTAAGGTGGTCAGACACGGGATTTTTTATATTCTAGAAAAGTTGTAGTACAAAAATCATAATTAATTATTTACTTGGAAAATAATTACAAACAAATATGCATCACATCTGAACATGAGTCTACTACTTATATCTAGAATTTTGTAAAAAAATATTATCATTTGATTGTGTTTAAGGTGGTCAACATACACCTTCTTCTTATCTTTTTCCTAAAATTTTCATACTACTGCATTGAAATTTGAAATTTCACCATATAGAGTATATTTTTTTTAAAGAAGGAATAGTAGCTTAGAAACTAGATTCAATTTTCTACAGATTCTCTTCTTACACATTTTTGATATAAGATTGATAACTTGTCCAAATTTTTACGTCAACTTTCCTAACCCTGATTTTTTAAATTTTGCATTGCCACTTAATGCCTAGTTTGGCATACCATGATCCTGCACATGCCCAAGGCTCACTTTAGAAGAGTGAAAAATAGTAACTAGTTACATTGGTGTTTTTTCTCATATTAGATTTCCAGGTTAAATCTTGGTGAAATATGTGTACTTGTTACTTGTTTTATGTTTTATGTTTGTGCACTTAATCTCTAAGTATAATTGCATTAAAGATTGCTTTGACACCCAAGTTACAAAAGAAACACCCGAGCTACAAAATAATATCTTAAGTAACCCATGTAACAGTATTAAAGTATTTAGATATCTAAGGGACAAGGATTTGTTTTGCAGTAACTGATTCACCCCTCCCCTCTCAGTTACTTATCTAATTTCCAACAATTGGTATTAGAGCTTCAAGTGCTTTCAGGAAGGGTTTCAAGGCCTAAGCTAAAGATCAGAGATGTCTTACCAGAGGGAGATCCCAAAGCTAAACAAAGACAATTTCCTAGCATGGTAGGAACTAATGAGGTTACATCTATCTACTATTGGAGATGCTGGTTTACAATTCTTAGATACCAACTATGTTGCACCAACAGGGACTATGACTGTGGAACAGAT
The DNA here is from genome assembly GCA_018584345.1 of Thuja plicata. Taxonomy (NCBI): domain Eukaryota; kingdom Viridiplantae; phylum Streptophyta; class Pinopsida; order Cupressales; family Cupressaceae; genus Thuja; species Thuja plicata. The sequence goes on along the minus strand of MU227404.1, from coordinate 1,175,174 downwards.
GATGGAACAGAACCTTCATAACATAATGATGATTGACATAGCTTCTTCACTCAGCTATTTAGAATTTGATGAAGTCAAGGATTTCCCTACAACTCATTATATGTGGAAGAAACTGCAAGAGATTCATGCAGGTGATACAAATGTAAAGAGAGCTAAAGCAGAAAGTCTAAGAGGACAATTTGACCAGATGAAAATGAAAGAAGAAGAAGATATCACAAAGTACAGTGAAAGAATCAAGAAGATTGTAAGTGCCATCAGAGCAGCATGTGGACTAATTGAAGATAATACAATAGTCAGCAAGGTACTCAAAACTTTAAGTTCCCTATCTATGCTATTAGAGTTTCAGCCATTCAAGAAATGAGGTGCAACAAAGACATTATTCTAGATACATTAGTGGGAAGACTTACAACCTTTGAGCTAGACAATTTTGACAACTACTCTCCTAGCTCTAGCAATCTTGAGTTTGCATTCAAAGCCAAATTGAACCTTGGTAAGAAGGATATGTATTCTAAAGGAAAGAAGATTGAAAGTGACAGCGATGATGAATCTGATGATGAAGATCTTGACATCATTGAAGCATTGTTTGCAAGAAGAGATGCAAAAGGAAAATATAGAGGAAAGGTACCATTGATTTGTTTCTCATGCAATGAGGTTGGTCACATTGCTGCAAAGTGTCCAAACAAGGAAGATAAGGATGAAAGGAAGTTTAACAAATTCAAAGGCAAGAAAGATTTCAATAACCACAAAAGCTACAAGGATAAAGGAAAGAAGTCTTGTTATATTGCAAAATATTCTGACAGTGATGAAGAAGAAGAAATGGTTTATATTTCCATTAAGGATGAGTCAGATGAGGAAGATGAAAAGACTACATTTTTTTCACACATCAATAAAAATGATACTTGGATAATTGATAGTGTTTGTTCTCATCACATGACTGGTGATAAGACAAAGTTTGAACATATTGAACACTATGATGGTGGAAGTGTCAGTTTTGGGAATGTTGAACCTTACCCAATAAAAGGAAAAGGTTGCATTGTTCTGATAGAAGGAATCAAATGTGATAATGCTTATTGGGTTGAACAATTAAGGAGAAATCTACTTAGTGTAGCATAGCTGAATAACATTAGCTTCAAGGTAGAATTTATGAATGGTAAGGCCAAGCTCTTGGATGGTAAAGGGAACCTAGTTGGAACTGGTAGGCAAAAAAAAAGTAATTTATTCTATCTTGATCTCACTGAAGGTTCATGCTTTATTGCACAAGTAGAAGAAAGTTGGTTATGGCATAAAAGGTTGTGTCATGTGAATTTTGACAATCTGGTAAACATAGGAAAGAACAAAAGGGTCAGAGGTATTCCTATCTTGAAGAAACCCAAGTTAGCAATATGCAAACAATGTCAAATTGGAAAGATAAGCAAGACTAGATTCAAGAGAAAGAATTACAATACTGATGAAGTCTTGGAATTGGTACATACTGATCTATGTGGACTAATCAGAACAACAAGCTATACTGGAGAAAAATATTTTATTTTGTTTGTTGATGGTCATTCTAGAATGATGACTGTCATGTTTCTCAAAGAGAAATCAAAAGCTTTTCAAAAATTCAAGTGGTATCTTGCAAGAGTTGAAAAAGAAACAAGAAAGAAACTAAAATGCCTAAGATCTGATAGAGGAGGAAAATTCATTTCTAATGAGTTCAATGAATTATGCAATGAAAGAGGAATCAAAAGACAAGTATCTACCCCTAGTACACCACAATAAAATGGAATAGCAGAAAGGAGAAACAAATCCATTCTGGATTGTGCCAGAACCTTAATGATTTCAAAAAGAATGTTGCTGCTAAATACTGGAAGGAGGCCATCAAAACTACAGTGCTCACCTTGAACATAATTCAACTAAATAAAGGTAGTAATCAGAAACCTTTTGAATTATGGTATGGCTATAAACCTAATGTTCATTATTTTAAAGTATTTGGAAGTAGATGCTACATCTTGAAGGAAGCAAGAAATGGGAAACTAGATGTAAAAAGTGATGACCTGAATATTCCTAGGTTACTCATGTAAAAGCAAAGCATACAAATGTCTGAATCTTACTACTCATAAAATCATAGAGAGTGGACATGTCAAGATTGATGAGTTTGCAGAAAAATGTGAAGAGAAGAGCAGTAAAGAGCCTGAAGACTACAAGAACTTTGTATATCATGAACCTGATACTGTACCTATGACTTAAGCAATAATGATGGGACAACATACACTAACACAAACTATACTACATGAGTTGCAAAATGTGCAACATGAAGTGCTAGTAGAAGGACCTGAGTCACAGACAGAGGGACCCGAGTCATAGACAAAGGGACCCGAGTCACAAAATAAAGGATCTGAGTCACAGACAGAAGGACCTGAGTCATAGTCAGAGGGAAACAAGTATCAGACAGAGGAACAAGAAACAATGTTTGAGAATGACAGACCTAGTGGATCAAGTCTAGAATCTAGATTGAAGGTTCCAGTACTTTCTAGATACGTGAAAAGGCATCATTCACCTTAGAAAATTATTGGAGATCAGACAAAAGGTGTAATGACAAGAAAGAAACTAAAAAGTACATGCTTACTAAGTGAATTTGAAGCTAGAACTATTCAAGATGCATTGAATGATGAAAGTTGGATAGAGGCAATGAATGAAGAGATTGAGAAGATTGAGAAGAACAAAACTTGGACTCTTGTACCTAGGCCAAAGGACAAGAGTGTGATTGGAACCAAGTGGGTTTTCAAAAACAAAATGGATGAAAATGGGAAATTTTCTAGAAACAAGGCCAAACTAGTTTGTAAAGGATATGCTCAAGAAGAGGGTATTGACTATGGAGAAACTTTTTCTCTTGTTGCAAGACTTGAAGGAGTCAGAACTCTTCTGGCATATGCTGCACATAAAAGATACAAAGTATATCAGATGGATGTGAACTCTGCATTTTTGAATGGAATCCTAGCAGAAGAAATATGGTTTGCAAGCTACACAAAGCATTGTATGGACTAAAGCAAGCGCCCAGAGCCTGTTATGAAAGACTACATAGCTATCTAATAAGCATTGGATTTTAGAGAACCAATGATAACAGTAGTGTGTACATCAAAGAAGGACCACATCACAAAATACTATTAGCAGAGATATTTGTTGATGACATATTATTCACTTGTTATGATGACCTATGCAAAGTAGTCTTTGTAACAATGAGCAAAGAATTTGAAATGTCTATGTTTGGTGAGATCAAATTCTTTGTTGGTTTACAAGTACATCAAATGAAGGACGATGTCTACATTACTCAATCAAAATATATCAAGGAGATACTCAAGAAATTTGGTATGGAAGATTCCAAACCTGTTGGAACACCCATGTGTACTGGATAGAAACTATCTAAGGATGATGATTCAAAAGAGGTAGATCAGACCAATTACAGATCCATGATTGGAAAATTGCAATATGTTGTCCACACTAGACCTGATATTGCATTGGCAGTTGGTATTGTTGCAAGATTTTCAGCTAATCCTGGAGATAATCACCAAATGACAATCAAAAAAATTTTGAGATATCTGAAAGGTACTGAAAACTATGGTTTATGGTATAAGAAAGGTGGAAAATTTGATTTAAAAGAATTCACTGATGCTGATTGGGCTAGAAGTGTTGATGATAGGAAGAGCACCAGTGGTGGAGTTTTTTTTCTTGGAAAAAGGTTAGTGTCTTGGACTAGCAAGAAACAGAATTGTATCTCTCAGTCTACAATAGAGGTAGAATATGTTGTTGCAGCAGTGAACTATTCTAACATCATATGGATCAAACAGTTGTTGTCAGGAATGAATGAAGAGATAAAAGAACCAATTATTATCTAATGTGACAACACTAGTGCCATTAACATCTCAAAGAATCCTGTGATGCACACCAAAACCAAGCACATAGAAATAAAATATCATTTCTTGAGGGAATTAGTACAGAATAGAGAAGTAAGGTTGGAATATGTAAACACCAAATAACAAGTTGCAGACATATTCACCAAACCCTTACCTAAGGATGCATTCTTGTATCTTAGAGGAAAGCTAGGGGTACTTCCCCTACCTGAAGGTCACTAAAATATAGTTTAGTGATGCATCAACCCGAGTGATAGTGAAAATATTCCAGTTGATGCAGATCTATCAGAGCCCATTGCAGATGAATTAGTACATTTAGGTACATTACAACTTCAGAGAGAAACAATACTTGTGGAATTGGAGTCTTTGGCATCTATTGTCAAAGAGGGAGAGTTCTCTATAATACATAAGAATCACAATTAAGCTAAGGACATTGTCAGAGGGAGAATCAACATGAAGCTAAGGACATTGTCAGAGGAAGAATCAGAATGAAGCTAAATACATTACATAAATTTTCTCTTGCTCCATAATTCTTTGTATTATGACATGTTGTGTTGCCATCAATGCCAAAGAGGGAGATTGTTGAAGATAATTATTCAATTGTGTATTATGATTGATGTTACACATGTATATACACTTATGTAGTAGTTTTACACTAATGTCTACATTCAGACCGAGCATAGTTGCTAAATAGAATGAGTTGAGTTTAGGCATTGAAGAAGTTCAGTGTTGACCGAGTTCACTCGGGCATTTTAGTCTTGGTCAGGCATTCAGTTGCAGTCAACTAACAGTGATTTACATTATGTAATTAAATGGTTATATAAGGCCGATTGAATTATGATTTATCATTTAGAGTTTATTAGAGCTGACTTGATAGGGCTTACCATGTATTTATGAAAGTTCAAGTTTGGATTGAATGTGTAGAATTTGAAAAGCCTAAATGTGTAAGATGAAGTGAAATTGAAAAGGCAGAAGTGTAAAATTTTGTGAAGGAAAAATCAGATGGGATTCTGATTGAATACAAAACACTCAGAGCTACAATAGAATATCTGATCAACAAGGATCCAGTTACAATCAAGCATAGATCTGAATCAACATAGATAGTTTCTTACACATACATGTCAATCCATTGTTACTTTCTAACAATTGTAGCAGTGATCAAAATCTCTTAATAGAGTAGACTTAACAGTCTTTTGTAAATCCTCTCACAAGGTAGCATTTCCAGATTGAAGTGTTAAAGACCTCTAACAAGGCCACTCCTTACAGGGTGATTAAATCCTTTAAATAGGTCACACCTAAAAGTGTGTTATTGTAACCTTTAATAGGGTTGGCTCCTAACAAGGCTCACTTCAGAAGAGTGAAAACAATAACTAGTTACATTGGTGGTTATTTCGATATTGGGTTTCCACATTAAATCTTGGTGTCTTATGTGTACTTGTTACTTGTTGTATGTTTTATGTTTCTACACTTAATCTCTAAGTATAACTGCATTAAAGAATTCTTTGAAACCCAAGTTACAGAAGGAACACCTGAGCTGCATAAGAATATCTTAAGTAACCCGAGTAATAGTATTAAAGTATTTAGACATCTAAGGGACAAGGATTTTTTTTGCAGTAACCAATTCACCCCTCCCCTCTCAGTTACTTATCTCATTTCCAACAAGTCTATGGTGTGAAATCATCCTAATAGTGGATTTTCATTTGATCCTTGGGAGAGCATGACAGATAAGGAAATGCACCTTCCATGATGGAGCAAAGAACACTTACAAATTCTTGGATAGTGGAAGGAGTTGAGTTGCAACCCTTGAAAGAAATAGAGATTAAATGGATAGTGACAAGAAGTGTTGGTATTTTGGAGTGGAATAGACTCTTGAAGAGTAAAGGGTAGGAAAATGACAAATGAATAGAAGAGAAGATTGGTGAGAATTCTAGTGAGAGAATTGAACAATCAGTAGAGCACCATATAGATTGTTTCCAAGAAGAGCAATAGATAGACATAGATGAGTCTATTGAAGAAAGAACCCAAGAAGATGGGATGAATTGGATGCCATAGTTGATGAATATCAAAAGAAGGGTGGTGTAGTGGAAGAATGTCTAGGACATGAGGATGAAGATGAAAGAGAAGATGGTCATGCAAAGACCTTAGAGGCTGAAGTGTCTACAAGTACAAAGATTTCACAAGGAGTGTGTGAGCTAACAGAGGAAGTGTTGAAACCAATGATGGAGAGAAAGTGGAATACCAAACAATTGTTTTGGTGAATAAGAAAAATTTGATCATTTTTATCCCTAACACTTTTATGACAGGTTTGCAGGGATATTATGTTATTCATCATGAAGATCCTGATGTTGCAGACATCTATGGGAACATAAATATGATGAATGAAAGAGTTAGTGCTTGGAATGGGCACATAGTGATTGATTGCAGGTACATGAATCCAAGGAACAAAGGATACACTTATGTTGTAGATCCTCAACAAGAAGTGGATAGAGACTGGAGAAAAAGAAAGAAAATCCCAATCCAAGGGACTTGGATTGATTTGATCCTTGGGAGTATGGTGTAGGGCACCCTGACAAAGACATGCAAAGGGGTCACATGGATGGCTTATGAAGAATGCTCATGAAGAATGAATGATCTAAATGATCAATATTTGAGTGTAATTTGACTTGAAGTCAATTTTGTAATTGGATGTAATGGAATGTAATAAGCCTAATGTATAAAGGCATGCAATGGTGTAATAGGGAATTGAGTGCATAAGATGTCATAGTAGACCTAGGGGTTAGAAATAGGTCTCAAAATGAGTATAAGGATTTTAAAATGTTAGTTGGGTCCTACGAAGACAACACCCAAAGTTAGAGGGTCTTAGGAGTTAAAATGAATTAGTTTAAAAATTTGAAAATTTGAAAATAACGGCTAGTTGCCAAAAGGAGGGAAACTCTAAAATTATGTTTAGTTTGTATTGTTAGGGGATATAACCGATAAGGATCAATTATGGGAGTTATTTAAATTCTATGTAAGACTTAGAAGGCATGAGAGCACAGATATTATGACTTGAATTTCACTTTGTACGGACTGTACTTGATAGGAAGCATAAAAGTAAAAGTTCAAGTTCTTGTAATTTTGAGTCTTATTTTGATGTAGTATTGCCTTATAATCTTTTGGTATGATTTAATAATCATTTCAGAGGTGTTTTAAATCAGGTCTCAAACCATTTTTAATTATGTTTTGTAATTTTGGACTGATTGTCCTGTAGAAGACAATATTGAAGGGTTGCATGCATGGTGCATGGTTATAGCAGCAGAGGATCTGGCCATTGGAGGGGGTGATTTTGTGTTTGAATCCATATTAGGATGGTATAAGGATGGTGAATCATCCATTTATTATAGGCTATGGTGTTGGTAGGTCATACATTAACCAAGCCCTAGATTTTAGGGGTTGTTGAGAAGCAAATTAGGGCTTTTGCACTTAGATAGGTCTTATAATAAAATTAGTTGTAGAATCCATGGTTTGGGGTCATTTTATGACTTTATTGAAAGTCTCAAGGTCTGGGGTGAAGATGCATTAGTAGTTGCTTTGTAAAAGGGGTCGAATTAGCCCTCGTAGTTCAGTGGCAATGGAAAAGTTGAGTAGGATGGTCCAAAACACAAGGGGTCAATTCTGAGACATGTTAATGGGATTGAAAAGGGTATTTAGATATGTGATTGGTTTTAAGATTTTTTTGGAACTATTTTGAGAAAAGATTTAAAAACCCTTGTTGTTGTACTACTAGGACAGTGTATGACTATCCATAGATTTGCGAAGGAGATAGAATGTCTTGAATGAATAGTTTGTGGCTTGGTGTATGGGTGAAACAAGTGTGTTGGGATCCTTAGAGGAGTTAGGATCACCTATGAAAGAAAGGTTGATGATTGTGGTTGCAGAAGCCTATTGAATGAAGGATGCATAACATGGAGTTTGGAGCATGATTGAATGGTAGGAGTATGAAGAAGTGTATAGATTCAAGATGTAGAGTCTAGTGGAGTCTAAGGAGATTAAATTTGACCTCTAATAGGTCTATGGAGTGGGATGGGTCCTGAGGTGATCTTTTGAATGAAGATTGAAGGATTTGTTATCAATCAAAAAAGGAAGAAGTCATTAAACCATGAATAAATGTTACTTCCCACTAGCCTCTGCATTAGTTTGATAAAATGCATCAAAGGAATATACAAGAATAAACAAATCATGTTGAACTGTTTGAACAATGTCAAGAGATTTCATTACATTGACTGCAAGGATTATAAACAAAGCATAAAAAGTACTTTTAGATTTATTCAAACATGGTGTAACACCAAAATAATAAAATTAATCAAATGAAAACCAAATCTATAAAGTATCAAAGGTTGTCTCAATGGGCATGCCACATGTATGAATGCAGGAAATTGAAAACCAAATCAGAGGTTTAGTTATCCCAACATCACAACAATGGAGTCTTTCAAATAAACACATGTAAAATAAATGTTAAATAAAATAATGCATTTGAAAAAACATTAATCAATTGCACTGCTATCTACCATGAATCTTGCAACCAACATTTTGGTGCTCTCAAAAGTATAGTGCACCAAATGGCTAATGGAGAATGAAGATGTAGTATGCAAATAATGCAAACATACAACACATGAAAAAGATATAATATGAAAATGAACATACATACATAAATACAATGCATGAAAAAGACATAATATGGAAATAATACATACATACAACACATGCCAAAGATATAATATGGAAATTATTCATACATATAGAACACATAAAAAAGATAAAATAATCAGAAAGGAACACATGTAGATATGTATATATGATATAGTTTTGTACAAAATGTGGCACATGCCATCTCCAAAAATTTACAAAATCAACATATCTAGATACAATATGGCATACGCCATCTCAAAATGTGCCATATGGCATCTCAACATAAGAAGTTCAAATACAAATATTTCTAGGACATCCTATTCTACTGGTGGATGATCAAACTGAAGTCTCTTCAAACTACTCTTTAGCTCTAATAGATCCTATATTCAAACACAAAAATGAAACCCCAAGTTAGATTACTTAATTTATATGGTTTCTATAAATAATAAATAAAAAATTTAAAATCTTAGACAAAAATAATAATTTTTTTTTTTTAAAAATTGAACTCTCATGTACCTCGCCTCTCTGTCTCCTCATGTGGTCAGGAGACCTAATATATGTCCTTGGTAGTGAAGGGAAAATGCCACCAATGTCAACTTCGACCTGTATATATGTTTGCGAACATGAGATTGATGTACGACTTATACTATTTAATGTTAAATCCTTGGTAGCAAATACATGTTTTAAATATAATTGAATTAACATTAAAACTTACCTGTGTTGAAATTTCTTCAGGAAATGTTGGTTGGGTCATCGGTGATACAAAACCTTGGCGTGGTACCTCCCTTAAACTAGGGGTGACCTACAAAAGTCAAACAGATAAGTTTCATACAATCATGACTTGATCATATTAAATATATACTTGATAGTAAACTATACACAAATAAATTTAGAAATATATGTATTGTGGGGCTATCACTGCGAATTGAGATGCATGTGACTCTATCAAGGTGAACTGGTCTCACAAAATCATCAGACACCACCCTCTGTCAAATAAAACATGTAATTAAAAATCAGTACACACAAGTGACAAGTATACATGTATGATTAAATAATCTAAAATACTTAATTACCTTCCCATTGTCAATACCGAACGCCTGAACCCCCTAACATTGCCCCCAGTGGAAATTGGTGAAACTTGCATCAGTATGTAATAAGATGATCATAAAAATTAGAAAATACATGTATACACTGTTATAATAAAAGGAAACCAATTATTACATTAAAACGTATGTACTGTGGAAGTGTCAAGGCCAAATGAAATGGCCGAAAGCGTGGACCCCTCCACATGTGCCATCTCCTCCTCTGTCATCAACTGGACATAAATGAAACACATAAAAAAACATAAGTGGGTAATCATTATAAGAAAATTCTATTAGAAATTTGAACGTTTAAAATTAAATACAATGTAACAAGTTAACTGTTTACTCTTACCGTAATAGTAGGAGTCCATGGCTCTGTATGCCCCTGATGCACATTTCCATGAGGTGCTTCAGTGCCTATAGTGTGTTGTGTAGTATCGTCCACCTCAAAGACATAGTTATATGCATCAATATCATTTAGGGGACCCAAGCACATATTCTTGTACATAACACAAGTATGAGGCACACAAACATGTGAGCTCATGGATGATGTGGAAGGGCCAGAAGCATCAACATGAGGAGGAAACAATGTCACACTCTGCCTAACTAGTAGATCACTCAAGGTGTAAATGGCTCGAATAGTCTGTGAGCCGACCTCAGTAATAATGTCAAGATGGTGCATTGTAGGAGGTGGTGAAATCTAGGGAGGGGGGACATATGTGCAGGATTTCACCTGCTGTGCCTTTGGTCAATCCTGGGGAGAACCTAAGCCTACGCCATGGTTCTGTCTCATGCTCTAATAATTGACTTTGTGACTGAGTTTCAACATACAATTTTCTTATGAAATAGAATGGGACATTCAAATTGTTGTGGGGTGGTCTATCAAAAACCATCCACCAAGGATCCCAAAAGTTGTCACGTATTGCATCATTTGTGCACCATTTAATTAATAACTTGGTTTTTTTAGGGTCCACTTTTAAACCAGTTTTGGGATCAACAAAAATGTTACATATGTCATATTTTGTTATGTTTAGATCAATAACTTGATCGTAGTCAAGCCCATCATCAAATTGGGGGTGCATGGATTCACGCAAAAGAAGTACAACATTGTGTCCTTCTGTGAGTTTCTCCATGCTCTCAATAATTGAGTTCAACGTGGAAAACTTGGGGCGCAAGGTGTTGATATTCACATCTATGTTCTGATATCCTCTAAGATGATTTAGATTATCTCTTATGAGATCCTGTAATGGTCGAGGGTTTGAGACCAGTTGGTCTTTTGAAGGTGGGGGATTGTTTTGAGGTGGTTCTGGATTGTTCATGGACTCATTGGGAGGGTTTTCGGATTGGTCTAAATCCATGTTTGATTCAAAAACAATAAAGAATAAAGAATATCAATTTCAACCCTAGTTTTTATCATTTTAACTATAGTTTATAATCAATTTTAAAAAACAATAAACAATATCATATAAAATATAGTTTTAAAAAAAAAAACAATAAATTTCAATCCAAAAAAAAAAACAAGAATGAAACTACTAAATTTCACTTACCTTTTAACTGTAGCAAATATGATATCGAATCCCTATTTGATATACGATATTCTTGGCTTGGATGTTTCAATGTTTTCACAATGAAAATATTGAACGTAGCCACGGGCAACAATATATTGTTACTGATGAATATTGGATATCTGATAATATTGGATATCTGATAATGCTTTAGCTTTGGCTTTTGGCTTGGCCAAGTGTACTGACACCCAGGCCTACTCAAAAGTCAACAAACTTTTGGGTGTACTTTTGGACGAGTGAAAAACTGATTTTTTTACATGGCCAATTTTTGGCATACCTTGATCCTGCACAAACCCCATTAACAAATTTTAAAAATTTTATTTCTAATTTACTATTTGTTTCAAATAAAATTATATTTGTTAAATTTGATTTATTTAATAATTAAATTTAATTTCCCTTCGATTTAATTATTATTACTATTTTTTAATATTGATTTTATCTTTAATAATATTGTTTTTAATATATTATTTTAAATTTTTTACATTAATTTTTTCTTAATATTTTAAACCTAATAAATTTAGAAATTAGTTTAATATATATTATTTCTATTTAAAAATAATTATTTATAGTATTATCTCTATCATTATCTTCATCTATCCTTGTCTATCTCTAGACATGTCTCCCTATTTTTATCCATAGTCCCTCCCTATCTACTTTTCTCTCTTCCTAGACATCTATATCTATGTTTCGACTTAATGAGTCTTTTGGTAATGAAGTTGATTATATTTCTTATTCAGAGGTTTAATTTTAGTCATGTTGGGATCCATGTAACTGGATGCATAGTTGATTAGAAGTTGTCACTTCGAGCCATTTTAAGCACAAACATCATTTGTTAAATGACCTACCAATTGACCTCATTACTACACAAATATATGGAAAAATAGACCAATATCTTTCCTAATTGACCTCCACATTTCTTTTGTGTATCTATTGAACACCAAGATGCAATTGATAATTTATTTTACACCTGCCAATTTTATAACAATCCATTCTCTACATTTCGTACATCCCTATCATCTCTTTGAGGCAATTTGTTAAGCATCTGGCGTGCCCTATCTTTGCTCCACATTCTGCATATACATCTGCAAGAATAATTACAACCACAACATCAGACAATATTCAATATCTTTAGACTTTTAATGGATCACATAGGTTTCCAAATAGCCCTTGAAATTTTGGCAACCCAACGATCTATTTAGCATACTAAAACATTCAATTGCCTCAAATAACACTCCCATTCAAATCAATCATATTTTTAATTTTGCCATGGAAAGTGAAACAAGAACAAAAAAACACATACAATACTTAGACATGTTATTTTTTATATCTTACTTTTAAATGTTACAAAGAAATACAATCATAAAAAATCTTACAGGTGTTCATTTTTACAGGTTGGGACTTCTATTAATGATTCTACTTACAAATTTTCTACACATATTCATACCTCTCAACACAACTCATTAATCATTTTCCTCATCGTCTATTTTAGGTGCAACTTCTCTTATAAAATATA
>MU227404.1:1101678-1117311 GCA_018584345.1 Thuja plicata | reverse complement strand
ATTCTTGGCGTGAAAAACAATCCAGCCAAATTGATTTATGGCTTTAACTCCTGATTTATCTCATAGTTATCTTCTTGCCAACTGTACAAATCACTTACTTAACTGTGGTTGAATAAAACAAATAAAATAACCAGTTAATTTTATCCTTTTAGCTCTGCCAGCTAGATATTTGTCATTTTCTGATCTCTCTATTTTGTCGGTCAATTCTACAGTTTGTTGCCGGTGACAACTGCAAGTTCCGTCGGTGTCGCTTCAGTTAACTTTGGGATCTCCGTCCGTCAGGCATCATTGGATCTTTGTTCGTCGGGCAATACTATTTTTACCTTGTCGGGTATCATGTGATTCTGCTTCATCGGGCAACACTGTCTTTACCTCATCGGGCATCACTGTGACTTTAATCTCTATCTTTACCGATGGTGTGCACTCCACTGGTGCAGTCTGTCACTTAGTGAATACTAGAATTTTATGCATTGCTGGAAGCACAACCTTTGTTCCATTGGTTCTCTGAATTCTTTGGCATGATCATACAGATGATATCAAGTTGACATCAATGACAATACAAACCATTAACTAATTTAATGTCTTGCATCATCTTCAACTTAATATAGTCAATCATTTAATCAGTTATATGTCATCAGCCATAATCAATTGCATCGAAAGACACACAAAATGTAGAGAGGGTGCTTTCTTGCGCAAGAAGTGGGGTAAACTAGAGTGCCACTACAAAGCTCCATGGAAGAATCAAAGTATCTCTACTCTATCAATTGATAGCATAGACACAAAGAAATATGAACCTGCATGAATTCATGATAAGTTAAACATACACAACCCTGAAATGATCCTAATATGGAGAGCCAATATAGATTGCTAACCTGTTGTCTCGCGAGTGCATGTTCAAAAATACATTGCAAATATGTAGCAAAAGTAGAGATAAAATTTGAAAGCTACACTGATATGCTTACAAGAATATCCACATGCCAAAAAATAGGTGACCCAGCCTTAACTGCAAATAAAAAATTTATGACAAAACTTGTGGTAGACCGTGATATAGGAGCCCAAGAAACATGCCATATGCTTCAAAAATTACCACTCGTTATGTGTAGTAGACATTTCACAACTATAAATGCATTGCATCACTTATCAAGAACATCAAATGAAAGCACATTACAACCCAACTACTTACACTCTTACATCAATCGACCTCCAGAGATGGAACACATCACACTACTTGAATCTGCATGATCTTTCTCCTATACTACAAGATGTAAAATGGATAAATGGAGGTAGAGAAAAGAAAAAGCTATTGTTAATGTCTTCCCAAAATTCTATACCATCCAAAAGGAGGATTCAAAAAACTTTGAAACATTCTGTTGGAGTGAGTTATTTTTGATTAAGTAAAACAGGTTTTACAGGGTTCCTGAAACCTGAAACCTGAAACAGAGGAAGGCAATCACATAGTAAAAGCATAAAAAAGGAGAGATTTCAAAGTTAGGACAGGCCGTGAAAGGCCAAAACAAAAAGAAAGCTAGACTTCTAAAAAGAAGAAATAAATAGGATCAGAAAATAAAGTCAGGGAACCTCAGGATAAGTCCACCATGATTTTGGCTGCCTTGGCCTCCTTCAACTCCATACTGGCAGCTAAATTTTTGATATCCTAGATCACCATCTCCAGCTCCTTTTCTTTGGTGTTCTTTGTCTTGGCTCAGGTTCTCTTTCCAGGCCCCTACTCAATGTTCTGCCCTGTCTTGATATCCTTACTAACAGTGTCTTTCCCGACCAGTTTCTCCTCTAGCTTACCAATCTGAGCATTAGTTTGTTCTCTGGTCTTTTTGAGAGTGTTATAACTTTGATTAGATATTTTCTTTATGGTTGTTTCAACCCTTTTCATGCTTTCCTCCAGCTTTTGGACACAGGTGCATAGTTTGCTCACTTCCTCCGTTTTGTTGTTCCTGTTTCCCATGTTAGTGCCTTTTACCCTTTTTTGAGGTCTTCCACCTCGTGATAGAGCCACTTGATATTCTTGTAGCTGTCGAGCATGCTGTCTCTAGAGTTGTTTAACAGGTCCATATCAAATTCCCTTGTTCTATCACTAAGCACAACCAGAGAGGGGTCAATGAGCTCATCAAGCTTAATGCTTCCACCATCTTCCATTAGAACTTTGGGATTTATGATCTCTCTAGTTATCCCCATTTTAGCCGTCTTTGTGTTGAAGTCTCTCCACCCTATTATCTTTCCCTTATCTGCCATGTTACAACAAAACTCCTTGTCCTATTCCACCACTGCCTCGGTCTGGTTCTTCATTGAAGGGTTTTTGTCTCGGATAGGGGAAGTGCTTTGAAAATTATCTTTCGGGTATGACCTGTCAACACTATCTTCCCTATCCTTATTCTTCTTTTTTGGGAGATTCCTAGAATTGGGGAACTTTCTCTTTTTTCTTTTCCCGCTAGTGGGAAGCTTCTCAGTATTAGATTCCATGTCATTCTCATTGTATTCCTCTTCAGAGGAAATGATCATAGTGCTCTATTTTTTTGGGGTTACCATGGTTTCTTTTTTTACTTTCACATGGGTGCTCTTTTTCTTCTTTGAGGAGGAACCCTATATGGTCTTTTTATTCTCATAATCTTCATTGTCCTCTGAATGCAAGACCGTGCTATCCTCAGTGTCTGAGGGGATGCAATACGAGCCAGAAACCTCCGTTTCCTCTTTTTGGTTCACCTCTTTACCCATAATTTGTGCTTTAAAGTAATCATAGATGAGCACTAAGAGCCCTTCATGCAGAGAGGGGTTAGCTATGGCTTTTTCTCTATAGCTATCGATATTATCATTAATGGATGCATAAAGGTAAAAAGGGATAGAGATCAACATGCCATAGCGAAAATGGTTCAAAAGCACGAAGTGATGAGTGCAGATTCTATCAAAACTGGCATCTAGGGTTATGTAATAGATGATGGCTCAGAGCACAAACTGCCACAACATTTTCAACCCATCAGGAAAGTAATGGGTGTCGACTTTGGTGAGCTCTTCCTTTTCCTCATTGTCTCTTACAAAGTCATTGATGGTAGCATCCGAAATCTTGCAGTCCCTATAGAATTTTTTCCCAACAATGGGAATACCCGTCACCATCGAGATGACTTCTTCAGTCACAATCAACTTTCTACCCTCGATTTCAATGCTACCCTTGTTCCATTTTTTGACGAAAAGCTTGGTAACAGGCGGCTTTCCACCATTGAGCCTTTCAATAAAGGTTGAAATGCCCCCATTCTTTTGGTACTTCCAAATCTTTGTGTACCTTTTCCATTTTTTGCTATCCTTTGTGGGCTCCCTCCTGTGCCTTTCTCCGCCCATTGCAGAGAGATTGAGAATCGTAAGAAAGGGCAAGCTTTTGCAGTTGTCTAAAATCAAAGGATATTTCTAGAAATGCCGACTATTGTGCCTTATGTGGTAAGTTACCTTTTTTCTTTTAGAGACCCAGAAAGTGTGCAGGATTTGATGGTAGTTATTACCCTTACAACTTGTCAAGTACTTTCCATTTATGGCGATGCCAATTCCCACCTTACCTTTTGTGTTCATGATTACCTTTAATATTTCCTTCCTTCCCAAGGATTTGATCATGATTGGCTAAATCCAAGGCTTCACGTGGCATATCTCTGCCGCTATGCTAGCGGATTTTCTTGTCACTACACACTGCCAAGTTGGCAAAACAATCGACAACTTGGTTGCCTTCTCTAAACACGTGGGTTATGTAAACCCTGTCAAAGGATTTTAAAAGATCACGTGTCTCTTCTATCATGTTTGTAATCATCCATGAGGGTGGATGGATATTTTTGAGGTAGTTGATGATGTTTTTTGAGTCGCCTTCTAACCAAAGTTGTTTGATTCCCACTTCATGGGCTAACTTTGTAACTTGGAGGGCAGCGTTGGCTTCTGCATAGTGGTTAGTTTAAATGATCAATGGGAAGCTGATAGAAGCAATGCCATAGCCAAATTAATTCCAAATAATTCCTCCACTTCCTGCCATTCTAGGGTTGCCTTTGGCAGCACCATCAAAATTTGCTTTTGACCAGCCTTCTGGGGGACTACACCAGGTGCATATTTTTCTCTTACTCACTGAGTTCTTGGGGTCAGCATCATCCCTGTTATCTGCAAAAGGGTTAGTATTCCCAAAAAAGACAAAATTCTCTAGAAGAGCATGGTGAATTTTTTCAAATATGATTTTGGGGTTGGCACTAATATCCCTGAAGATGCAGTTATTCCGCTCTTTCCATATGCCCCAGCAAAAGTGAGGCAACACCCAGGACCAGATTTTCTGGAATGTAGTACTTTTGAAGGGCTAGGTCCAGTTAAAGAACAACTACTTTACCGAGGAAGGAAAATACCATTGCAGACCAAAAAGAGAAAGGATAAAGTGCCAAACAGTGCTGGTAAAGGTGTAGTGAATAAAGAGATGGTCCACCGATTCTGCTTGACAAAGACAAAGGGCACATCTATTAGTAATAGGGATACCACACTTAGTGAGGTTCTCAATAGTGAGAATGCGGTTTTGGAGCAAGAGCCAGAAAAGGACATTGATTTTTGGAGTAAGGCCAGGAAGCCAGGCTTTAGCCCAGAAGGGAGAGGCATCTTGGGTGACAAGAGAAGAATAAGAAAAGGCCACAGTAAATGATCCATTAGGGGAGTTTTCCTAGATCAGGTCATCTTGGTGCTGAGATAGAGAAGTAGCATTGAGGGTCTTAAGGAGAGGGGTTAGGTCCTGGGAGACTAAACCAAGATTTACCCAAGAATGTGCATCTCTGTAATTGCTGGCCCTGTCCCCGTAGAGCTTAGTACATACCACCTTCCACTGGTTGAAAGGGTTAATATCTTTCAGAGGTTTAGTGAAAAGCCAACTGTCATTCCAAAAGCTGACACATAGCCCATTGCCAAATTTCGATCTTGCCTTAGATTTAGCCAGTCTCTAGCCTTAATTAGGCCATTCCATATACTGGATCCTCTTGGGATGTCTTTGTTTTCGAAGGAGTGTAGAGAGTTGTTGGGAAGCTATTTTTCCTCAAAGTAGTCACGCCATTGCCCAGTACTATGGAATATCTGCCAAATTTGTTTCACCTGGAGAGCTTTATTGAAGGGCTTTAATCTTTTGATACCAAGACCCCCATTCCTTTTGGGGAGACAAATTTTGTCCCAAGAAATTAGAGGGATATGCTTGTGCTCTTCCGCCCCTGACCAAATAAATCTTCTTTGGATTTTTTCTAAAGCCTCTGCCACCTTAGCAGGAATAGAGAAAAGACTAAGGGCATAGGTGGGAAGGTTTTGGAGAGTAGACTTGACCAGTTGTATCTTTCCCACTTGACTAAGGATTATACCTTTCCATCCAGCCAATTTCCTATTAAATATGTCTATGAGACTATTCCATAATTCTTCTAGGGGATTAGCTCCAAGAGGGAGGCCTAAGTAGGTTGAGGGGAGGGATCCTATCCCACACCCCATAATATCGGCCATTCTTCTTTGTTTGACCTCAGGAGTGTTGATAAAGAATAAAGAGCTCTTATTCCAGTTAATGGATTGGCCAGTGGCTCTGGTATAGGAATCCAACAAATTTTTGACGACTCTAGCCTCAAGCACCGTTGCTTCCCTGCCTAAGATGGTATCATCGATGAATTGTTGGTGAGAAAATATTGAGGCTCCAAATGAGGGCCTGATGCCTTTAAGCTCCCTTGCTCCTTTGTTGGCAGAAATAAGTCTACCCAGGCACTCCATCAGAATTATGAAGAGGATAGGGGAAAGAGGGTCCCCTTGTCTTAGGCCTCTCAAGGCACTAAAGAAGGTCGAGGGAGAGCCATTCACTAGGACCGAGAAGGAAGGGGAGGAAATGAGTTGGTTGATGATGAGACAGACTTTGATATTAAAAACAAAAGCACCCAACACCTTAATAAGGAAGGACCAATCCACACGGTCATAGGATTTAGAAAGATCAAGTTTGAGCAAGAAGCCTTCCCTGCTCCCAGCTTCTAAAGAGTGAATTGCCTCGTGCACCACCATGATAAAATCTAGGATTTGTCAACCAGGAACAAAACCTGACTGCTGTTGGGCTATAATGAGGGGGAGTAAATGAAGAATTCTAATTGTGATCACTTTGGATATAAGCTTCTAAAATGAGCTGCAAAGAATGATAGGTCTAAAAAGATCCATGGAGTCTGCTCCTGATACTTTTAGAATAAGCACTAAGAAAGTGGCATTAAGCTCTTTTAGAAGGTTCCTGGATCCGAAGAATTCTTGTACCGCTTTTACCAGGTCAGTCTTGACAATATCCTAGAATTTGTGGAAGAAGAACATGGGGAAACCGTCAGGGCATGGGGCCTTATCCCCTAGGAGGGAATCCAAGGATTTTTTCACTTTTTCCATGTTGGGGATAGCACACAGGGCTTGATTTTGATTTTCCAATATGACCGAAGGGATGTTGCCTAAGAGATTCTCCTGGTCAAGATTAGACAGGTTAGAATCTATTGTGAGAAGGGATTTGAAGAAATCCACTGCCGCTTTAGATATGCCTTTCTCATCTTGCACCATCTGGTTGCCACTCCTGATACTGATGATTTGGTTAGCAGCCCTATGCTTCATGGTAGATAAATGGAAGAAACGGGTATTTCGATCCCCCTCTTTAAGCCAAGTAGATCTAGACCTTTATTTCCAGTACAATTCCTCCTTGCCAATCACATTGTGGTATTCCGAGAGCAGAGTTTTCTCAAGGCTCAAATTAGTGTCATCATATCCATCCCTCTGGATAGCCTCTTGAATTGCTCCCAAGTCAGAGATGGCCTTTTCTTTGGAAGCAAAGATGTCCCCAAACTCCTTTTTATTCTAGAGTTTGATGTTGGTTTTAACATTTCTGAGTTTTTTGGCTATTCTGAACATGGCCGTGCCTTTGATATCAATATTCCACCACTCCTGAATCTTGTTATTGATATTAGGATGTGTGATCCACATTCTTTTAAATCTGAAAGGGAAGTTCCTTTGTTTTATTAACGGATCCAAGGTTAGGGAAATGGGGTAATGATCTAAGCCTATTCTCACTAGAGCAGAAAGTTTGTTGTTGTGGGAGCTTAGCCAATCAGTAGTGATCAGTGTTCTGTCCAGACGAACCTGAATGCTACCAGTCTTGATTCTCTGATTAGTCCAAGTGTAATTATCCCCTTGAAGGTCCAGGCCAAGTAACCCCAGATCATTGATGAGGTCCATAAGGTCCTTCCTACTTTCCAGGTCAGGTAGGATACCTCCATGTTTCTCCCCAACCTTTAGAGGAGTGTTAAAATCCCCCATGATGATACATTTGGACAGGTCTAACATTGACATAATTCCTCTGAGTTTATCCCAAAAAGATTTTCACCCACATTTTGTGTTAGGAGCATAGATATTCATGATATACCAACTTTCTTTTGATTTAATGTTTGTAAGGTTAAGGAGAAGAATGTTACCTTCACCATAAACAATGTCGGCAGTCCAAAGAGAAGTGTTCCACAGAGTCATCAGCCCTCCTGAGGCTCCTTCCAAGTTCATAGCAGACCTATTCATGGACTTTCTAAACTTGACTCCTTCCAATTTGTCCTTAGTCATCTTTGTTTCTTGGATTAGCATCACATCTGGTCTATGGTCTCTGATCATATTTCTTTCAACATCCTGCTTGTGTGGCCCATTTAATTTGCATATGTTACATGATATTAGCTTCATTTATAGCTTGAGGTGTAGGCTAACTGGATGGTCTATTGGGTTCCATCCGTTATGTTCCTCCAGGCTTCTTCTTGCCGAATCTGGTTCAGTGATTTGTGTCCTGACATTTTTTTATTACCTCCTAGATCAGCTTTGTTCTTACTTCTAGTTGTAACTGGGGAAACTGGGGAAGGATCCCTGCAACTTTTTCTATTCTTTACTTTTGTCCATTCCTCTTCCTTCTCTTCTTTATGTTTAGCAAATATTCCTTCCATTCTTATGAATCTCCCTGGGGTGGCCGAGATGAGAAGTGCTTCCAGTTCCGCGTCCTAGCTCTCCGAGCTCATGGGCTCCTATGGGGCATCATTCATTATATTCTATGTAGGAAATTTGATTCCTATTTCCCATGAACCTTCAGGGGATTGAGATCCCTTCATAAAAGGGGAGAGGGGGGACTCTATTTCACACCCCTGATCTACAGAGGGATATAGAGTGCTATCCTCTGAGATTGGGTTCTCCCCTACAAAGGGCATCAGGTCCATACATTCCACCTCTATAGAAAGGATCTTTAAAGGATCTTCTGTGGTTGTCGAAGTCATTTCAACTTCTCCCCCATGCTTTGGGGGTTTATTTATCCTCCAAACCTGAGGGCCAGAGTGAGAGTTCTCCTGGTTTGGGGCCTCGTGGTGGGGTAAAAGTACAAACCTGTGTCACACTTTTACAAAGGAAGAGGACCATGACATGCAAAACTGTTAAACTTTAATGACATAAAAGTGGCATTGGTGTTTAGAATTTGAAAATGATGTAAACTAATGAAATGTGTAAAATTGGATGTAGTTTATGCCTATAATTTTTTAAATTTTTTTTGAATAAGCATTGACCTAGTTTTTCAATTTTTGAAGTTCATTTTTTAATTGCTCAAAAAATGCTGAAAATGTAGGGTCTAGTTCCCTCCAACTAAATATATGAAAATAATATTTTTTTCTTTTGATTTCAAAATATGTTTTAGATGACATGTACAACTAGTGTATAAAAAAAGAAAGATCGATTTTCGGTATATATTTTGTCTATTATAACTATTCAAAGTCGGAGTTACCTGAAATTAACAATTTTTTTCTCCCTCCACATTTTCCCTAGCAAATCTAAACCAAATACAAAAAAAATTACATATTCTTGAAGAGGACTCTCTCCTCTAGTGTTAAATATAAGTTGTAAATTTTTTTGACATGATTTGCTATTTTTTTTAATTTTTTCAAACGAGCATGTTCTTCAATGTTAAAATACCTACTTGGAGTTTTTTCAAATTATAATATATTATATGTAATCAAAACACAATAAAAATTATATGACCATAATCTAGACTCCGAGCTCTACAAAAGGGTATATTTAGATTTTAAAAATGGTTGAGTTTTGATGAAGAAATTAGTTGCTTAAGTGAGAAGTTATGTAATTTTGAAATTTTTTCCTATTTGGCTACCACATAGGATGCCACATAGACAGTTTCAGCTAGAACTGGTTCGGCCGGAACTGGTTCGACCGAACCAGTTCTGGCCGAACCCCTCTATATAAATATATGCCAATTCTTCATCGATATAGCATAGTTAGCTTATATTTACTCATGAATTTTTGGTCGAAACTGGTCCGACCGAACCAGTTTCGGCCGAAACTCATTTGCCACATCGACGCCACATGGCGCCACATTTGTGCCACATATGTACGACCAAAAATATTTCCGCCAAAACTGTTTCGGCCAAAACAATTTTGGTTGGAACTATGAAAATGGTCCTCAAGTGTGACATAGCTTCATACTTTTACCCGGTGTTGGTCCTTTATATTCCCTCTAGAATTTTGTGTTTTCTTAGCTTTTTCCTTTGCCAAAACAGGGCATCTCCTTACCATGGCCTGCCTTTTTGCAATGAAAATAGGAAAAAGGAAAACTTTCATATTCCAGTTTATGGAATCTTTTACCAAGATTTGAGTGGATTTCTATGACCTCTGGCATATCCATCCCTTCTTCGACGCTGATGCAGATTCTTGCAAAAGTGAGGCGCCTCCTATCCTCAGTCATAGGGTCGATAGAAAGGAGTTCTCTAAAAGCTTTAGCAATCCCTGCAAAGACATCTTCGTACCAGAACTCCAGTTGGAGTGAGTTTTTATTATACAAACATTTTCACAATATTGAAAGTGACATAGGAGTTACAAAAGAAAATAATTGAAAATTGGAAGCAAATGAATGCTAGAAAATATGACATATGGCACATCAATTGCACCATCGAAGAGGACACTATTTTTGAAGAGGACAACAGTGAATGTGATGTGAACACGGTAGAAATGACATACATGCATGAATGGGAGAAACTTTCACAAATGGGATTCACAAATTTTGTAAACCTAGATGAACTTGAAATGCTTGGAAAGCGTGACTTTGATAACAATTACAAGTGGGACCAAGTTGACGTACCTCAACATTTGCATGAAACTGCACCACAATTCATAGTCATGCAAAAGACATACAACCGTGGATGCCACTTACCAACTAGGATCAATGTCCCTGATTATACACTTTCACCAAAGCAAATCTTTCACTTTTAATAATTATAGACCACAATAAGTGTCTCTCCATCAAACCATTACACATGGTCATTCAAGGGATTGCAGGAACATGAAAATCATACTTAATAAGTTGTATAGGAAAGCGCTCCATGGAACAACTACTCCAAAAAACCCAATACTTATACTGGCCCCTACTGGAATTGTTACATTTAACATACAAGCATGCATAGTACATTCGACACTAAAAATTCCTATCAAAGAAACGCATCCATTACAAGGCCAGACACTTACCACATTCTAAGAAGAGATGAAGCACACGAGGTACATCCTTATTGATGAGATGATTTTCATAGGGACCAAACTACTATTGCAAATAGACACAAGGCTACGGGAGGCCTTCCCCATCGACAAAATATTAGCTTTGTGGATTGTCCATAATTATAATTGGTGACATTGCACAACTGCCTCCTGTAATGGATGAATCTATCTATGTAGCGCATTCAGATGCATTAGCACTATGGAAACAATTTACAACAATTATAACCTTACAAACAACATTTGGCCAACAAGGTGAGAGCCCAATCCAAACCCATTTTTTCCAAGTACTTCACAACATACAAAATGCAACCCCAATACAGGAAGATTGGCAATTATTGATGAATCGCACAACCAAAGAGCCTACAATAGATGAAAATGAACATTTCAACAACTAAAGTGTCCAGTTGCGCTAAGCATCGCAATAATTTCCAAGAGCAGAGTAGATATTGAAGCTACTGATGAAAAACTTGAGAAACCAGTGCTACTTTGCAAAGGGGAAAAAATCATGCTCACAACCAACCTATGGAGACAAGTAGGCCTTGTAAATGGAACTCTTGGTGAAATTATTGACACTATTTACAATCCAGGCTCAAAACCATCTGAAATTCCTGCATACATGGTAGCACGATTTGAAACCTATAATGGGCCACCATGGAATTAAAGTGACCCAAAATCTATACCGATAGTGCCTGTATCCCTTGGCAACCGTAGACAACTACTACTCACAATGGCATGGGATATTACCATACACAATTCCCAAGGTCTAACTCTTCAGTGAGCAACGATTGATATTGGAAAGATTGAGAGACAGGGCCTAACATTTACAGCTATATCTCGTGTCAAGTCGCTAGATAGCCTCTGAATTGAGCCCCCGTTCACCTTCGAGAGATATTCCAGAATGCAAAAAAAATGCGTACACAATTATAAGGAAAAAAGAAGAGGATCGATTGCAACTAATGTCTCTTTAGGGAAAAGGTATGTGATTCTCAAGCCACCCTATTTGACTATATCTAGAATAAACATTACCACATAAAGTCCATTTACATACTTTTTTTCTTTAATTGCATCCTTGCATGCAATTGGAAAGCATGAAAAATCAAAAATATTGTGTGAATCGCTGGTTGCATTTGATTCAACAATTCAATTGTATGTTACTACAGTTCTAAGTTTTGTTTTGTAGCAATTCATTGGTTCTATTTACACTTTATAGAGCTAACCTATAACATAGAGCATTCAAAACCATGTAGTCTACTATCCTGACTCCAGCTTCATAGAATATCTATGAGTTATATAAAATTAAATTCAATATACTTTATTTGTAGAGGTTCTATCTAGCTCTTTGACCATATGTATCGATTTTGTGCATGCCCCATACTTGGTTTATGTGATATCTACGTGTTATATTCATTGCATCCTTGTTTCACCATCTCCACTTGACCGTTCCTTATCAAGTCACATAGTTGATACTTTGTATTGCCACTTTACTTGGTTTGTTGGTTTTTTTTCTTGCTATTTATGGTGTTCTTTTATAGTTTACAGCTTCCATTAAGCTAACTGACATTATTTGTGTTCACCCTCAGCAGACTAAATGGAAGATTCGAGAGCTTTCCAAAGTGTTGGTGATTTGGAAGATACTATATGATCTCCCTTTCTCTATTCATAATATCATTTCCTGTCCTCCTAAGATTCGTTCAATGGTTCTTGTTGAATAGTTTTTTGTTTCTCATACACGCAAAGGGGGCTCCTTGATGTTGATTATCTCTTTTACATTTCCTTCTCCTTTGAGACTCTTATTGTTCTATCTTTTCACATGATAATTACTATATTTATTATTTTAACGATGGCAAACTTGGAACGTTGGGTAAGGGCATTTTGTATTCCAGTCTGTAAGAATAGTGGGTGGTAGGGCGACACGTTTCAAATTTGCCACATGTACCTCAGCAAGTTTGTTCTCTTATTTTCATCATGCAAAATAAGAAACAAACGAATACAACATTACATTAGTTGCCAATTTCACCATGGGTAAAAGCACAATAATTTGTCACCCTTTTACAAAGGAAAAGGACAACAACACCAAAACTGTAAAACTTCAAGGGCATAAAATTCACATTTCTGTTGAGAATTTGAAGATGATGTAAACTGATGAAATGTGTGAAATAGGCCGAATTATGTGCCTATAAATTTTTTTAAAAAAATTGAACCAAAATTAATATGTTTTTTGAAATTTTAAGGTCTATTTTTCATTTCGTGAAAAATACTGTAAATTAGGGAGTTTACTTCCCGCCAAATCATTATAAGTAAAACATTAGTTTTTCCTTCAATTTCAGAATATGTTTTAGATGACATGTATAGCTAGTGCCAAAAAAAAATAAAGAAGTGTTTTCGATGTATACTTTGCCCATTATAAGTATTCAAAGTTGAACTTAGTTGAAATCAACCATTTTTGTCTCCCGTCATTTTTCCCCTATCAAAACTATACCAAAAACCAAATAAATTACATATTATTGAAGAGGACTCTCCTCTCTAGTGTTATCTATGATTTTAAAAAATTTCTGAATTGAATTAGTATTTTTTTATTTTATTTGAATCAACGACTTCCAAAATCTTTAATAACCTACATGCAGTTGTTAACAAATTTGTTGAATGTTATGTAGTCGAAAAAATATAAAAATTATATGTCAAGAATTGTAGTTTCAAGATCTACAAAAGGGTACTTTTAGTTTTTTGACATTGTTTAGTTTTAATAGAGAAAAAACCAACAGAAGTGCCAACTTGCTGATTTGGTGTGTTTTTGGAGGTTTGGTTGCCAACATGGCATGCCACATAGGATGACTCGGCCAAGGGTAACTCAGTCGAGTCTAGCTAAGTGGTCGGCCACCCACGAGTGGTTGCATGGGCGACCCACCCTTTCAATTTGAAAGGTATATGTAAAAGTTGTTTTTAAAAAAAATAAATATCAATTGCGAATTTAAATACTTATTTCGGAATATATAAAGTTTTTTGAGGAAGCTAAGAAGGCATTTTGTGACTGGAGGAAGAAAAGAAGGCATTTTTAATAAAGAAGGATTCTAAAAGAAAAATAATTTTTTTTCTTCTATTTGAGCAATGGGAAATAAAAGGACTAGAACAAGGAAATATGATCGTAAAAGGAATGACCAAATGAAAGGTCATACGAAACTTACCGAAGAGCAACTGATCAATATTGAAGAAGAACCTATTGATGTTGAAGAAGAACCTATCGATGTTGAAGAAGGTGCAACTCAACTAGGGGAGGATATTGGTAGTAGTCGACGTATGCGTATTTATCCTACAATGCAAAATTTGATGGAGATGAATGAGGATTCACTTTTCAGTCAAATTGCACCGGAGCACTTGATATCTGATAGAACTATTAAATTTCATGTCAAAAACATTTGAAAATAATATTTTGAGGATAAAAATTTGGTGGGAAAAGCACAATTGTTTGCAAAGTTATTCCGAAAAAGAGAAATGACTCCGGTTTTGAGTTATTAGGTGTTGATAATAGGAAAATTGGACAAGGAGGTCAAGTAAAAGCAACAATAATTGAAAATTTGCAAGATGCATTGAACGTTGTTAACAAGATAGATCATGGAGGATCTAATTCAAATACTGCTAGAAGAGCGTTGATGACTATGATTACCAGTAAGAGATTGACACGTAGAAATCAAGTTTGAGCAGTTTATGATTTACTCAACGTATCTCGAAGAACTGTTCAGAGATATATTAGGAAGAGAAATATGTTGGATATAAACATTGAAAAGAATTGGGTACAGATTTGTAGAGTTCCTCGAATAGACAAAATTTCTGAACATGTAAGAAGTCAAGTCATTGAATTTTGGACCAACCACTCTCGTGTTTCTTCGAATAGAAGGGACACTATATAGATTAAAGATGATGAGACTGGTATGAAGATTTCACATCAAATTTTTTTTTTTGATACTACACAAAGTGAACTATTTGAAACATTCAAACAAGAATTTTCAAATGTGAAAATAGGTCAAAGAATGTTTGAGATGCTGCGTCCTTGCTTCATGCACATAAATAAGGTTCGTGAAACATGTTGTTGTCAAAATCATGTTGAGTTTCACTTATATTTGCAATCATTTAAAAAGGTTATGGCAGTACTTAATTTAGATATGGTTCCTGGAAGTACGACAGAATTTGTGAAATCCATTTTATGTGATAAGCCAAAAGACTTTGATGAATTCAATGTCCAATGTATAAAAAATGAATGCAATGATTGTAGAAATTTACATAAATTTCCTTTACAATTTGATAATATTTATGTTACAACACCAGTCCAGTGGAAGGGATTTGAATATGAGAAATACGAAACTAAGACAAGACTAGAATAAAAAAAATTGCATTGAAGGAGAGTGAATTACCATACCTTCAGTTCATGGACAGATTTTGATCTATGATTTATCCACATATCCAACATTGTCATGGTGCACGATGGAAAGCTAAACAGTTTTGTGATTCCAAAAATTGTTTTCCACCTGGTTGTATTCTTTCAATTGTAGATTTTGCGGAGAACTATACATTCTCTCCTCAAAAAGAGCTTCAAAATCATTATTATCATTCTGATCAAGTTGCAATATTTTTCCATTTGACCTATAGACATGCATAATTCAACTTGGATGAGATTGAAAGTATAGATAAAAATGAACGCATTATCATCAAGGAGGTTCATTTCTATATCAGTGATGATAAGGTTCATGATAGGAGTTATGTGGCTCATTGTTTCGGCATGTTTTTCTAGAATCTTGCGAGTCGCGACATAAATGCTTCACAACACTGGATCTGGTCTGATGGGTGTGCGGGTAAGTAAACTTGAATTAAATTTTATTTTAAATAGTACATTTCAATTATATCTAAGATCTAGAGATCATATATATATATATATAGTGTTTTTAAAATTTTTTGTCACATGATTGTGCAGGTCAATTTAAATCTGCAAAAGCCTTTAATTGGTTAGCTATGCAACATGCTAGACACAATGTTAAGTTTCTTTGGAACTTCTTTGAAAGTGGACATGGA
>MU227404.1:1064780-1077661 GCA_018584345.1 Thuja plicata | reverse complement strand
GGGGAGGAGTGGTGGTTGTGGGAGCGGTGGGGACTTTTAATCCCACATGGTTGGGAATTAAAACAAGCCTATTGTTTATATACGCCAACAAACAGAAACTATTTTGAAGAAATGGTATAAGGCTCGGCCTTTGTGTTTGGAACGTTTGGTGTAGGTCAACTTGTGTAGGTTGATCAATCTTATGAATCTATGACAAATAATTTGAAAATAAATAAATTAAAATGACAGAGCAAGATTACCGAAACAGAATCAACATTTTTTCAAAAATTTGCCTTGATATTCGTGATTTTTTTTCAATATGCGTGTAGAAGGCCGTACGGCCTCTGTTTGCAAAAAAAAATTGTGACAGATTCAACTTTGCCCGGGCATAGGCGTGTTTATAGTCATTTTTTACCAAAATGACGTTCCGGACGCAACCGTGGAGTCAAATTTGACTCAAAGTGAACATATAAAAAAATTAAAAGCAGAATTCAATAATGAGGCCTGAAATTGATTTTCAGCCCCACGGTGGGTGCCAGAAATGTGCGTGCTAAAAGTGGCCTCTACTTAGCAGAACACTTCAACATAGTCATTGTTCTTCAGCTGCATACAGGAATGAATATCGATTCATTTACCCTGCATGTCTGGAAGAGTCAACCTGTTGCCTTCTAGAAGGTAGGAGTATGAGCTTGCTCTCAGGTCATTGCAAGCTCAGTGACTACACCAAAGACCTAAATGAAGGATTTAAATCTATGATAATGCAAATAAATGATTAATCTAAATGCAAATGCAGTTTGTTTTTCATCAAAGCTAATTTGGATTCATTTTAGAAGCACCAAATTAAGTGTGAGATATTCATTTTAATAACACCAAATCAAATGTGTGCTCTAAATTATATTGATTTGCTTGAAAGTAATAAACAACAAATATTAAATAAAAATTATGCTAAGAATGCAAGAAGCTAAGATGAAAATGCAGCATAATAACATTAAGCATAAATTAGGATCCTTTGTGAAGGAAAAGAGTTTCTCTTTTATAGAAATCTCTCTCGAATCGACGGTCGAGATCGAACAAAAAGAGTAGCTTATATTCGATTGAAGAAGCACAATCCATGTGCAAGTGATTCGATTGGTCGAGAGAGTCAGTTGACTGAACTGACTGATGAGTTATTTTAGAAACTTCCAAAATCAGTTCACAGTTAACTGAAATGTTTCTAAAATGATAAACAATAGAGAATCAGTTAACTGAGTGGAACTGGATTGTTTCCATTTTGATAAATCAGTTAACTGGATTTGATGATGTCATATGCATTTTTAATAAATTAAATTATTTTGAATGCACATTTATGATTTTATAATTAATTTAATTCCTTTTTGATTTAATTGACAATTTTATAATTTTTATTTAATTAATATGTCATAGTATCAATTAAATAATTAACATAAGATATATTTGCCAATGTAATATGATTTTAGGAATTAATGAATTAATCAAGTATGATGATTGATTAGGACCTAGGGTTTAGGTCAGATCAGTTCAAATTTGATAATTACCTGTTTGATTTAGGACTTAGGTTTAATCAAGATTAGGGTTTCTTGATTAAATGCTGAGATTGGGGGTCTAGGGTTTATGTGACCATTTTTAGGTGATTACAGTAGTGTGATACATGATATGCATATATGACTAGAAATAAAAAATTTCAGGAAGGTGTAGGGGTAGGTGAGAGGTGATGATTGACTCGAATGCCTCTTTTATTTTCAGAGATTTGAGGAAAGCTAATAGTATATGTATGTGTGGTTTTAAAATTAGATGGAATCTTTAACTTCATAGATAATTGTTTGATTGATTGATTTATTTCTTAGTGCATTAAAGTTGAGTCAAGAATAAATGTAGATGTGGTGCATGTTTTGGGTGGATGAACATTGAATTTTTCAAAATAACAATGACTTTTTTGTGATTTTATTCTTTCATAAAGTATAATTTTAACTTTTTTTTTGGAATGAATATAACAAATTAACGAGTAATCTAAAAATTATAATTTATTAGAATATTAAAGAAAATGAAATTGTATGTTGTGAAATGAGTGTTTATATAATTTTCATATAAAATATAGAAATATAACCATGTATTTTATTTATTATACTTTTAATGATACTAAAATTGTTATATCTTTAGTATATGTAATCTTTTTTTTATTTAGGAGAGTATAAGGATCCTATAGATAAACCAGATAATGGTTTGAAACATTTGTAAATGTCATGAACTCATGATAGTTAAAGGACATTAGAAATAGAAAGAAACTAAATGTATATATCTTTGGTTCTGTCTTTTTGTTATATAAGGTGGGAAAGGGTATATAAGGTGGGAAAGGGTTGTGATCCCTTACTAAACATAAAAATCCATTAAAAAACTAGATCCAATGCTAAGATAACCAAAAAGAAAATATGTGATAGTTGTAGTGAAAGAAGAGATATTGGAACTACTTTATTATATTGTACATGTTGTTCAGACTTTCTATGTTGCTATAACACATTTTCTTTTTGTCATGATTCTATTTGAGGTAATTTATTCTAATGATAAAATCCATAGGGGTGGCATATATATCATCAAAATTTTCATATTCAATAGTATTTTATAATCATTATGCCTTATATTGTTCCCCCTTCAAATAATTACAATCAAAATCCTCATACCCCGTCTCTATTTTTTCTTTGTGAAAACTTTAGGTTCCCCAGAATCTCGTTATTAACATTGGTTTTTCAAACTCTTAAATATAAGAGTTTGATTTTAAATCTTGCACAACATTTTTACTAACCCTACCCTAACCCCTACTATCACAATCTCTAACCTCTTTTTCATATATAAAAACCATAACAAGTCTAGATGTTTTTCTTCCACACTATCATATTTCCAAAAACCATATTTAAATATCTTAATATTCTCTACATTGAGAGTTTAAATTGTTAGGAATAAGGTGTCTCAACCTTTGATAATTTCTATCATGATTAATTTTTTCCATGTAATTATTAATGTGTATCTGATGATGTCATTTGTGGGCCACATTTATTGAAGCTAGCTCAAGTCAATGATAGAGTTAGGAATGGGTTTTTTTTCTAAAAGTGTGAGTTGTGTATGTAGGTTCTTAGCATGAAAAATAAAGTTTGTACATGCATGTAAATTCTTTTCATGTTGACTTTAACATATTGTAGAAACTAAAAATATCCTCCTAATCATCAACACTTATCATGTTTTCCATTCACTAATTTATTATTAAATCATCCACTAATAATTAAATACATCTATTTGATATAATACCATTAATTGATTAATACATCTACTTATCTCATATTATAATTTACATGTCATCATAATTTAATCTATTTAATTAAGTAATATTTTATTATTTAGTTGAATGCGAACTAATTATAGTCTTATAATCTCTATTTCTATCTACTTAACCTTCATTTAGAAACATAAATTTTCATCTATTTTTCAATTGAGTTTTTATTTTGATTATCAATATTTTCTTATTAGTTAATTATGCTTCATTTTAGAATCTTTTTCATTCTTTAGGCAACTCAATCTTCAAGTAGAAAATATGATGTGTTCGATTATAAAATTATAAAATTAAAGAATCTAATAGATCCTCTCCATATGTAAAATAGAAATGGTCTAATTTGCAGTTTAGTTAACTCCATAAATTCTCTAGAGTTAACTTGTGACATCATCTTAATCCTCATCTTCTAGTTAATTTTTATTTGGATGTCTATAATTAAGATTATTTGATTCACTAGTACAAGTAAATTATACGAAACTCATTCTATTGGCCAATTTTAGTGTTATGTTGCACATATCTAGCATCCACATCCAAATGTAAAGCAACATTTTTCATATTTGGAGTTTGTAGTAGAGTTCTTAGACTAGGCGTTGATTAGTTTTCAAGTATTTTCATATTTATTTTAATAATTTTATCGTAAACACAAGCAATTTGGGGTTTTGCATGAATAATTTAGTTCTAGTGATCATGCCATGTGCCCCTTTTTTAGGTATCCAGTTTAAAATCTTTCTTTTTTGCATATTGAACTCCATAATATAGGTGTGTAGCATTGTAAATTGCATCCCTATGAAATTTCTTAGATCAGTTGTCAACACAAGGTCAATAGGGAAAAATACACAATTGGTGAAGTACAACAAAGGAAAATTTAGATACAAAAAATTGAGGTGCTATGAAAATCTAGTGATTAACATCATGTGGAGTATGATGTTCTTCTTAAAGCCTACTATTGGTATCTCCGTCAAAGTGGATATTATTTGCATTATTTGCAATACATTTCATATTATATTATTCTATTATAGAAATTGTTTTTATCGTACACCTAATAGTAGAAAAGATTGTAAAATGCAGTCTTATTTACATCATCACAAACTCTAATATAACTCTATCACATTTTTTGAATCTATAATTTTATATTTCAGATCTTTATTTTGATATTGTATTACAATAAATAAATCAATCAATAACAAAATCAAACTACCACTATACCATATAATTTATAGATATCTCATCCCTCATTAACTATATTAATATCTCAATCTTTCATTTAGATCTAATCAAATATTAACTAGATTTGATCGTTTTAATTAATGTTATATTAATTTAAAGAGATGGAAGCATTCTAGAATTATAGAAAGGAATTTTATTTCAATTTAATGAGAGGGAGAGCTACTCGCTACATGGAAAATGTGAAATTCCAATCTTGAAAGATAAAGAGAACAAAAATTTCCTAATTTTGAATCATTCAAATTCAACATGAAGAATAGTATAAACTACGTCTCATTTTCAAACGAATATATGAAGTCAAAACTCTAGCATGAAGAATAGTATAAGCTACACCTAATTTTCCAAAGGAGTCATAATCCAAGGTTGAAAGAGAATGCCAAGGAAATTGCGAAGCAAATGTACGTGAATATATTTCTTCAATGTTTATCTTCCTCGAATCAAGAAAAACAAATAAAATATGAGACTTTCAGCGTTCTAAATATTCAAGTCAAATAACACTTCGATTCCAATATAGCCATTCGAAATCAAGTCTGAAGAATATGACAAAGGACATGTAATGTGAATCGAATCCAATGGATTTCTGAATCTTTGAGCAAAGGCTAGGAGGTTCGATTGTTAGGTGTTAAGAGGATGCCAATGTTGAAAAGGCGAATTTATGCTTTATTTAGCTTCCTTCCAATTTGTATTTTCTCTGCATAGCAGTCCAATGGCAACAACACTAACTTTTCGTTTAACAGCTTTACCCAGAACAACAACCAGCAGCTCATATACATGGGTAACGCTAACTTATCTGCTGACTCTGGTTATATCAATCTCACAACAGATCTAAACCCCAATATAAACGTTTCTTCTCCAACCGAAACGGCTTATCTTCTCCAGTGCAACGGAAGGGTTCTGTACGGCAAGCATATCACCATGTGGCCGACGAGTTTCACCACCATCTTCACCATCTTCATGAAAACCGTCAAAGCCGTCAGGAATTTTAATGGCGACGGAATTGCCTTCATCATAGTGCCAGAAAATTAAAAAAGCTTTCTAACAAACAGCAGCGGGGCCTTTCTGGGCCTCTTCAACCAGTCGACTGACGGAAACACGACCGGCCAGCTTGCCGTCGAATTCGACACGTTCCATAATGAATTCGACCGAGAAAGCGGCAATCACGTGGGCATCGACATCGCGGGCATCAAATCCGAGGGAAGTGGTAGTGTGGAAGAACACGGAATAGATATCCAGGGTGGGTGAGCTATACAAGTCCGGGTCGACTACGACGGGTGGACTAAATCCCTGCAAATCTACGCGCGCTATGCAGACAATTCCTCGCCCTACATAAGCCTTCTCAACCGCACGATGGAGCTGAAAAAAATTGTCCCAAGAACGGCGTATGTGGGATTTTCTGGAACAACAGGGAATTCATTCCAGATACAATTGGAACTACCAATAACATGGATAGCTGTAAGATAACATTGATTAGACATGTAATGAACGTGAAGCTGCTGCATAATCTTAGTATTCATCTGGCATAGCTTTTGGAACTGTGAATGTAAAGCTGTTAAGTTGTATGTAACCTTTTTGTTTCAATATAAATAAAAAGAAGGTTTATCTAGTGGTTATTGTCTGCTTTCAATAGAGGATTCTATTTGTATTGTGCTGAGAATGATAGACATAAATACATGAACAATTAAAATGTATAATTATAAATCTGTTGTTTTAAATAGAAAACAAATAATGTTATAGAGAATTAGTTCATTTTTAAAGATGGAGCAAACTTTCTTAAATTTATGTCATTGTAAAGTATATTTACTGATATCAAATGTTTACAATTATTTTATTTTATGTAAAGTTACAATAATTTTGATATCTAATATATTATTATAGTTATAATGTACAAGAAAGTAAATTTTTATAAATAGTAATGTGAATGGTTGTTTGGAATGTCTCTTTTATTTTTAGTGATTTGAGGATAGATAATAGAGTAAATGTCTAGGTGGCTTTAGAAGTAGATGAAGTCATTAACTTCATAAAAGATTGTTCGATTTGTTTATTTGTTTTTTGGTTAATTAAAAGCTATAGAGAAGAAAAAGTTCACCGACCTTAAGACATTAAAGTCCCGAGGGATAAACTATCCCTTGCACCACCTCGCTTCTACTAGAACTTTGGTGTGCTCACGGATTAAGACACTCACATGATTAAGGTATTTTAATAAATCAAAGACTAAATGTGAGAGAAATAAAAATATCTACTAATTGCTAATCTGTAATAATATTCTGACTACAAAAACTTAAAAAGTACACTATAAGGACAAAGTGTTGAACTCTGCAAACTCACTTCCTAGGAGACATGCACAAGTTTAGGACTGGACAATGTGGGTATGGGATGATAGGGTGGCACAGACACATTATGTATAAACAAAGTATAGAGGAAAGCACAAAAAATGAGAAAAATAAAAGAGCAACAAAATATAAAATACCTGACAACAGAATACAAAGGAAATAACTAAATTAATCGCTTAATGGAAAATACAAAGACAAGGATAATGAAGAACTTACAACTTCCAAAGAAATTTGATGAAACCAAGAAGCTTCTCTACTATCTTCTCCTTCCAATAAACCTGGACACATGAAAACAAGGAAAAGTGTTGGGTAGTTGTTTAAAGACTTGCCTCAGTCAGATCCCTTCTTTAGTGTTTCCACCTCCATAGCAGTCGATCTAGATGAGATAAAAATGATGATAGATAATCGTGAAGATAATAGACACACAAAGATAAATAACAAGAATATGGTAAAGATATTATTATATGCTCAATAAAATATGAAACAAGTGAGAAGAGTTAACTCCCCACAACACTGTGAAGCCAAAGCCCAATGGTCTGAAGGTTGATCAATAAAGAAGGTAAAAGAAAAGGTGTTGCAAGTAGTCCGAAGATGGTGGAGAACTCAAGAGCAAAGATGGGGAAGTTATGTAGATCAAATTTCCTAGAGAAAATGACAAAGAAGCCCAAATGAATGTTCAAATGGGATTATAATGGCTAGAAGCCAAATTTGGGTGTTCGTGGGTGGAGGAATTGGGTGTTACACTATAGGGTAGGAATTTGTAATGCCTCAATGATACTGTGCATGTTTTTAGATTCACAGACAATTGGATGTTGCACGAACGTCTTTGTGATGCGCACATGTCTTGGGTCATCTACGTTGTGTGGCTAAGATTGTTAGTAGGAAGTGACAAGGTGAGATGAATTGACTTAAGGGGATTAAATGGAATTGTGTATTTTGAGCTAAGGTTAAGATGTAGTGTAATGGTAAATCACACTGAGGTGCAAATTTATGACATTATATTATGCCCCCACTTTAGCAAGCATATCATGACAAGAGATGCGAGCTAAAGTAAGGAATACTTACTTGACTTACTTGTGGGGATTTTGTTCACATTGGGTTGCCCCTAGTGAGAAATCGCTGAATTGTTACTAAGACACATCCAACATGCAATTTGTAGATGAGCATGCTAGATGATGAAGATAATCTGTAGACAAAGACCATCGATGGTACGCCAATATGACTGGAAAGTTGTGTTATGCCATATAGTCATATGATACTATGATTTTGATAGTGATGTGATGTGAGTAGAAACAACTAGATAGTCGCATGATAGGGAAGCTTTAGATGATGCATAAAAATGTGTAGAAAAAACTAGATAGGCATGTGATAGGGTAGATTATACATCCACCAACACACGTAGAAAAATATAGATAGGTGTGTGATAGGGCAACTTTAATCACGTCGGTACATGTAGTGAAAGTTAGTTAGGTGCATGGTAGGGAGTGATTTGACACGAAATTGGATTGACCACCACAAAGATAGACAAGATAGTGGATTGGCACCCATAAAGGAAAACATAAAGATAACAAATTTAAATTTTGTGAGAAAAATTGTGATGTAGAGACAACGTGATGGTTAGATATAAGACAATTAGATAACACCAATATAACAACTCCCCTTAGAATGAACCATGTTGTTTAGAGGGGAGAATAAAAAATTCTAAGGAGAGAGAAGACATTGTGACATGTCAATATGGAAGATGTTTCCATGTTTAATGTCACTTCCTGACAGGTGACACATGATTTCAACAACATCTAAATAAAGACAGGGGATCCAATTGAATTGTATTATTACCTGTATTGTCAAAAAATGGAAGCACTTCCATTTTGGAATGGTTTAGCCCTTTGAGTAAGTGGTTTTGGGTCATGTAAAACACCTTGAATGGGTCTTTGAATTGGATCTGGCTTTTCCCCTATTCTACCCTATTTCCCACTTCTCTCCAGCCTGCTTCTGGCATCCTACTCTACAAATTTGAGGTTCTTGACCTCAGGGTCAAGTTTGACCTTCTGGGTCAAGGTTGACGTCGACCCTGACCTAGGTCAAGGTCAACCTCAACCCTGACCTTGACCTCGACCCTGACCCAGGGTCCAAATTTCAAGTTTCCAAGGTTTCCAGATGTCGGGCTTTGGAAAGATTTAATTCCCGTTTCTAGGTTGGTTGTTTCGGTCTCCGAAGTAACGACTCTTGAAATTATATTTAATATAGGTCCACTTCTAGGGGTATAGGTTTAATTGGAATTTAATTCTCCTATGTAGGCCTCTCTAGAATATTGTTCCCTCGATTTGTATATAAGGAAGCTCTTCTCCTCTCATTTTCTCTAAGACTTGAGAAGACTAAGACTTGAAAAGACAAGATTTGTAGAGAAAAAAGACTTGAAGCACCTAAGATGCATAATCTATTGAAGTGATCATCTACTCTCAAGCATTCAAGCATTCAAGAATTCAATCATAAAATTCATCAAGGAGATCCATTGGTATTAATTGAAGGATTCAAGCTCTATGGAGCCCTCTTGTTGAAGATTTCTCCGTCCACATCCATGCAAGCTTCTTCCTATTCCAAGATCCATTCAAGAATGGTGTTTAAGATTGACAAAAAATTTATTTGAGACATTCTACATTCATTTGGAGCATACACACTTGTGGATCCAAATATTTAAATCCTCCACAAGGGATTTTATATGAGCAAGGTGAATTTGTTTATTTAGTTTATTTATCTCTGCAATTTCAATTATATTTTAAGGTTAATTCTAAAACCATGGTTTTGCCAAGGCAAACCCCTCCCTTGGAACAAACAAAACCATTTTTATTGTAGGTACAGGTACAGGACAACGAGTTGCAGAGCAGATTCAGATACCCTTTTCGGCCAAATTTTAGGATCCGCAAACAGAATTTTCGTTGGAGTAGTGCAAGTCAAGGTAAACATTTTGGGGTACAATTATGCCCCCACATTTGGGTCAAGGTTGACCTTTCTCAGAAAATGAAAATATTTTTGGTTTTTCTCCGTCTCTGTGTTTTTGTTCCAAATCCGGTTGTAGAATTTCCTGAAACTCAGTACAGACACCAGAAAATAGCAATTTCTAGATCTGGTATAATTTGAGGTTAGTACTTGTCTTCAATTCATTTCAATAAAGGTTTTAATAAATTCAAATCTATTACACACTCTTCATTCATAAACCATTAATGTAAGGCTTTCTTCTTATTTTTGATTGATTGATGCATTTGTGCATTAACCCTTTTCCTATGGTTGATCAAAGTGGGTCTTTCCTTTGTAAAATTTGGTGCTAGGAGGAGAATCATATCTTCCCCCAAAAACTTTACATACATTTATATCATTGCACATTTACATTCATCACATTTTCTAAATCATACACATTTTTTTATACATTACATTTTGGTGAACCCTGGATAGACAACTCTTTCTTTTTGGTGTTAGATTTACATTTCATGTTAGATCTTGCATGCATATTAGATTAGCCTTCTTTTATGTTCTTTCATTTACATTTTCTTAGTTTAGTTCATTTGCATTGCATTGGTGTATGAGCTTTACTACCTCTATTCCTACCTATAATATCTTGATTAGAAGAAGTCGCCAAATTATGGGTTCTTTTGATCCTGAGTCTTCCTCTCCTTTCCATAGGATCCAGGATGAAAATTTGATTACTCATGATTCCAATCCTTCTATGGATCATAAATCTTCCCACTCATCTCATGATAAGGGTGATGCTTTAAGAGTTCCTCCTGAACAAGTCCAAAAAACTCTCAACTGAACTTGATAAAATGGGAAATTGTCTTATTCAAGAAAACCATAATCAAGATTCTATTCAATCTATAGAGTCTCTTAAGAAATTCCTTCATGATAGTGATCAAGGTGTTAATCTCTTGCATGGTATTAAACTCATCTTGTGCAATTAAATGTTAAACCTTTAGCTCAAGAAGCTCAAGATTTAGGATTTACTCTTGTCACTAGTCCGAAACCTTCTTATGTTCCTTTATCTAGAAATCCTACTTACACTCCTTTAGTGACTACATCTCTTCCATATTCAAATCCTCTAGCTTCAAATCTTCCACTTCCATCTCTTTCTGTGAGTTTTCCATCGGTGTCTTTACCTACCTCACAACCTTCATACCATAGTGTTCCTTTTACATATTCTAATCCTCTTCCAACTGTGGTTCCAAGTGTTCCACTAGTTGTGTCTTCTATTCTTGCCACTTCCTACACTTTTCCTAGTGTTCCTAATGTTTCTATGCCACCTATTTCTTCTAATGATTCCACAATCATTAGTCTGGCTCAAAGTGTGTCCTGTTTACAACAACAACTTGTGTCCTTATTTCAATCTAAATTTAGTATTCCTACATGTGACATGGGTAGCCCTTTATCCCTAGACATTATTCATGCTCCTGTCCCTCAGCAAGCTAATATGCATCATCTTGAGAATTACAATGGTAAGGGAGATCATGTCACACATGTTAAAAAATTTCAAATCCTTTGTAGTGACTATGCTCATTACCATAGGATTTTAGCCAAGTTGTTTTCTAGAACCTTTCGTGATAAGGTCTTGCAATGGTCTTGTTCCTTGCCTCCTTATTCCATTAATTCTTTTCCAAAACATGCTAATACTTTTATTCAACAGTTCCAAAATAACATTGGTCCGCAAGTGTCCTTAACTGATTTGATGCATTGTAAACAGAATACTAAAGAAAATTTGATTGAATTTATTGGTAGATTTAAACATTTGTATGCTCAAATTTCTTATCATGTTCTTGATATTGATAATCAGCGTATGTTTATTTCAAATTTGCAAAAGGATATTAGAGATAAGATTCTGCTTACTGAATTTACCTCTTTTCAACAATTTTGTGTAGCACTTCATCATTATCAATTACAAGTGATTCAATTTGAGAGAAACACTCCAATGGCTCATGTTCCAGTTGATAAGAGTGATGCTTCTCCTAATACCAACAAGTTTCAGAAACCTAACAACTATGTCAAGATTAATAAACAAGCAAATGCAATTGTTGATCAAGTTTTTGTTGCATCCAACAATACCACTTTGACATCCACTGCTTTTCATTTAAATCGTACGTTTACTCCTCTTTCTAAATCTTTACATTCTATTATGAGTAAATTGTTGACTACTAATATGATTACTTTGCCTCCTATTCGACCTCTTCTTCTTACTATGATGGCATAAAAATCCTTTGATCCCAAAGCCTTTTTTCAATACCATCGTCAGAATGGCCATGATATTGAGAAGTGTTATTATCTAAAACATAAGGTTCAAGACATAATTGATTCTAATGCTTTATCTTTTGATAATTTTGATGGTAGTGGGAACTAATCTGTCTCTCCTCCTAATCAAAACCTCCAAATCTATACTAATCCTTTTCCTATACATGATACTAATACCATTGTTCAGCCATCTTCTGTGGATATTATTTATGAATCAAAGATGGATGATCTCAATCATATTGTTAACCATGTGGAGCATGTTGTTTGGTCACAACCTTTCTCTCCACCCCAGCCTCAATCTCAGTGTCCTATTCAGGCTCCTCCATCTCAACCTCAACTTCAAGCCAAACCTCAACCTAAACTAAAACCCCAATCTAAACCTTCAAAACAACCTAAGGATAAAATACCTAGGGAACTCTTGATCACCTTTGATGATTCTAAGACCATTAAAGCTCCTTATGGTCCCCTCTACATTTATGCTAGGATTCCTAAGATACCTATGTGTGCTTGTCTTGTTGATCCTACTTCCTTAGTTAATATCATGTTACTGAAGAAAACCTTTTTATAAAGAACTTACAATGTGATTATTATGATACATCTGATGTGTGGATTCAAACTTGTAATGGTTTTCTCTACCCATCATTTGGTTCTATTAACTTTCCTGTTGAACTTGTTGAAATTAGATTAGGATATATGACTTTTAATTTTCTTTTCAAAATTCCAATATATATATATATATA
>MU227404.1:1035148-1060126 GCA_018584345.1 Thuja plicata | reverse complement strand
CTGTCTTTCCGCACGTCATTTTTAAGTGCGCGGGCTACTTAACTTAAAGCACATGCTTTATTTGATCTCTTAAAACAATAATATTCCTTTTAATAAATCGGGCCCACCTTATTATAACTAAGCTTGCAGAAAATCACTAGAGAGGTGCGAAACTCGCATAGTGCAAAGTTCTTCTTTGCGGAAAATCCCCTGAGAGGTGCGAAACTCACGTAGTGCAAAGTTCTTCTTTGTGGAAAATCACCTGAGAGGTGCGAAAGCCACCATAGAGTAGCCAAAATTGAGAAACCCGCCGTCTTATAACTTCCTCATTTTAGCACCAAATTGCACGTTGTTTTCACTGTTGGGATCGTGAAGACTTAAAGAATCGATCCATGCCAGTCTTCAATTTGTACCTAGCCTGATATATTCAACTGCAAACTTTATTTCTCTACCACAAATGGATTGTTCACACTGTGATATGAAGTAGAATCCTGAATAATTCAATGCTGATTCTATTATTACTTCTGTTACATGAAGAATCTTTCTTAGTTCTTTGAATGTCTGAAACTTATGACTCCCAAACATCATTCCATCTACTGAAAAGATCATCAATTGGAGCACCATTTTCTTTGCCGGGTTGGGATCTACAACCTACCCAAATATGAAAAGACCTCAGAACAACCCGCCTGGCTAAGAGAAGGAAAGGCAATGACAGGGAAACCCGACAAAGATAGCCTACCTAAGAAAGACTTAGACCTAGACTCAGACTGACTCCAATAATGCCAAAAAAAAGG
This sequence comes from Thuja plicata, assembly GCA_018584345.1. Classification (NCBI taxonomy): domain Eukaryota; kingdom Viridiplantae; phylum Streptophyta; class Pinopsida; order Cupressales; family Cupressaceae; genus Thuja; species Thuja plicata. The sequence goes on along the minus strand of MU227404.1, from coordinate 1,059,353 downwards.
GGGACTGAAAGTCAGACAACAAAACATCACAAGATTCTTGATTTAAGCATGCCTCAGATATATCTTAACCATGGTATTTTTCCTACGCCTTCCATATCTCCTTTATCCATTTATTATAATTATGTTAATCAAACTCCTAGTGTTTCTTTTCAGCCTACTAAGAATCCTACTAATCCTCCTATAGAACCTGTGAAGGAACCAATTGTTGTTACTCCTAGTTCTCAACATATTTCAAACAAGACAAAACGTAACAAATCTGCCAATGAATGTCATGAGAAGAATCAAGATAAAGCTAGGGCTCGTGCCTCTGTTCTTCAAAATTCTTTACCTTATTTTGACCAGCTTATGCCTGATATGTTGGAAGAAGTTAATGTTCATAATGATGTTAAGATGAATGATTATGATGATTATATTTGCATCTTAGATTCTATTTCGATTAATCTTGATGAAGAAGATACTCTTGATGATCCTATTGATGGTAATGATGAATATGAGACTATTGATCTTGATATTGATTTACCTCATATTTTTTCCACACAACTGATAATTACACCTAGTATCAAACATCATGATTCCCAAGAGGATCCTTGTTTGGAAATGGCTATTATTCCTACTGTGTTGGATATAGTCCCTCTTGCAAGTTTCCCACATTCCCTAAATGATATAGACCGAGATGGGGAGAGTAGGTGAGGACTTGATTGGCTTGTCCTTCATGGTAGACTTTTATATGTTTGTCTGTTGTATTGTGCTTCTCCCGTAATATGGTCGCTAAATGTTTGTTAGATTCTTTTATACGACCCTTGTTACTTTGTTGGTGCAAGCTGATAAAGGAATCAAACCCATTGTACTATTCCTCTATATGTATCTCTATTCTTATATATATTGTTTTCATGTTATGTTATACCTGTGCTATTGTTCGTAAATGTTTTCCTTGTGTAGGCTGCTTAGATTTGTGACATGATAGCACTGATTCTTTTTGGTCTACATGTTGTGGTCTGAAAAGACTCTTCTTTGTAACTCTTGCATTTTCTTTCCTCCATTGTGATTGTAGTTCTACTTTCTTTGGGGAATGATGTCAATTCATTTACAATAATATCATATATCTATATATTATCTTATGATCATACTGACCCCCAGGGTAGGTAGATCCCTTTTGTGCTCTCTGGATGTTTATGTAGTATTTCCCTTGATTTTTCTTTGCTTGGGGGCATCTCTTAATGGAAACATAATCAGTGGAGTTGATTATGTTTCCATTGAATCCATTTCTCTTGTTAAAGTGTTAGCAATGACTTTAACATGGGGGCATACACTCTACTCACTTTTTGCACAGATGGACTTTGAAAATATTTTCAAACTTAAAAATTTTCTCCCTTTATGGATTAGAGACTAATCCTTAAATCATGGATTTTTACCTTATAGGATCTCTTGATCCCTCCAGTTTCAATTTATAAAGTTTTGATCCCTTAAGGTCGGAAGGTGTCCTTAAGATTGGATCTCTCTATGTTTTGAATTTACCCTTGTGGAATAGAATATTCCTAAGGGAAAATTCTTGATGGGTTGACTAGTGAGTAGCCACATTCACTAGGAGGTTCAATTCCATCTTTCTAGTTGCACCTTTTCCTTGTGTGATTCACAATGGGATATAGGTTCTCATTGGGCAAGGTAAGCACACCCTCTCTCTCTTTTTCTTTGACTAGTGATGTCTCTCTTATTGTAATCTTGGGGTTGACAAAGAATTGAGTCCCTAGGGGATTGAGGATTTATTTGTCTCTTTGATCTCAATAAGATTATCTTTTCTTTATGATCTCCTTTACCAAGACTTTGCATCTAGTCCATACTCTTGCTAAAGTGGGGGCTAAATGTATCGTCGGAAAATGGAAGCACTTCCATTTTGGACTGGTTTAGCCCTCTGAGTAAGTGTTTTGGAGTCATGTCAAATTCCTTGAATGGGTCTTTGACTTGGATTTGCATTTTCCCTTGTTCTACCCTATTTCCCACTTCTCTCTAGCATGTTTTTGGCAACCTGCTTTGCAAATTTGAGGTTCTTGACCTCAAGGTCAAGGTTGACCTTCTAGGTCAAGGTTGACCTCAAATATAACCTAGTTTAAGGTTTAACTTGACCCTAACCTAGGTCAGGGTCAACCTTGACCCTGACCCAGGGTCCAAATTTCAAGTTTCTAAGGTTTCCGGATGTCGGGCTTTGGAAAGATTTAATTCCCGCTTCCGGGTTGGTTGTTTTGGTCTCCGAAGTAACGACTCATGAAATTATACTTTAATATAGTTCCACTTCTAGGGGCATATGTATAATTGGAATTTAATTCTCCTATGTAGGCCTCTCTAGAAGATTGTGCCCTATATTTTTATATAAGGAAGCTCTTCTCCTCTCATTTTCTCTGAGACTTGAAAAAGACTAAGACTTGAGAAGACTAAGACTTGAAAAGACAAGATTTGGAGAGAAAAAAGACTTGAAGCACCTAAGATGCATAATATATTTAAGTGATCATCTACTCTCAAGAATTCAATCATTCAAGCATTAAATTCATCAAGAAGATCCATTGGTAGCCATTTTAGGATTCAAGGTCTATGGAGCCCTCTTGTTGAAGATTTCTCCATCCACATCCATGCAAACTTCTTCCTATTCCAAGATCCATTAAAGATTGGTGTTGAAGATCTTATTTGATACATCCTACATTCTACATTCTACATTCATTTGGATCATACACACTTCTGGATCCAAGGATTTGAATCCTACACAAGGGTTTCTATACAAGCAAGGTGAATTTTATTATTTACTTTGTTTATCTCTGCAATTTCAATTATATTTTAAGGTTAATTCCAAAATTGGGGTTTGACCAAGGAAAACCCCTCACCCTCAACACACAAAACCATTTTTATTATAGGTACAGGTATAGGTACAGGACAACGAATTATAGAGCAGATTCAGATACCTTTTTCGGCCAACTTTCGGGATCTGTGAACAGAATTTTCGTCAGAGCAGTGCATGTCAAGGTCAAAATTTTGGGGTGACATTGTGCCCCCGCATTTGGGTCAAAGTTTAAATTTCTTAGAAAAGGAAAATATTTCTAGGTTTTCTCCATCTTTGTGTTTCTGTTCCAGATCTGGTTGCACAATTTCCCAAAACTCAGTACAGACACCAGAAAACAACAATTTCAAGATATGCTATACTTTGAGGTTAGTACTTGTCTCCAATTCATTTAAATTAAAGTTTTAATCAATTAAAATATATTAGACACTCTTCATTCATAAACTGTGAATGTAAGGCTTTCTTCTTTCTTCTTATTTATGATCGATTGATGCATTTATGCATTAACCATTTTACTATGGTTTATCAAAGTGGATCTTTCCTTTGAGAAATTTGGTGCTAGGAGGATAATCTCATCTTCCCCCAAAACCTTTACATACATTTATATCATTACACATTTACATTCATCACATTTTCTAAATCATACATTTTTATATATTACATTACCCAAAAGAGTGATATGCATCCTCTCAGGGGATATTTCATCATTGCCAACCATGGCTTGGATCTAAAGAAGATCACATGAAGAAAAATAAAAATAAAAAAATTGGGTCAACATGGAAGGGAAGCCTAAATGCCCCCACCACTTTGCATCATCCCCAAATGTCAAAAATTATGATGTGATAATAGATGAAAGAGATAACATATATAATAAGGTGTACAATAGATAACCTCTGGTTTCCAAGTATCAACAAAGTACAAGAGTTCTCCAAGAGGGAACAACACTAAAAGACAAGATTTATAAGTGATTTCTACCTTTATTGGTCATCCACCAACAAATCATCATCCTCCCAGTCTTGATCATATGGGGAGGAGGACAATATTGCAATGGTATGGCCATGACAGTAGCCACATGCACCCCACCAATAGCTAGAGCCAGAGACAAGGCAATGTCGACACTCTCATCCAATAGCTCTACTGAGGTGAGTGAGAGGGATTGTGTGAAGATCATTGTCAATGTTGGAATCTCCTCAAGTGAGTCAAAAAAGAAAGCCTTGTAGCTTCAAGGTGAGCCATGCTGAGGTGCAGATGTATAAGATGCTCTTCCAACTACTGCGAAAGGGGTGAACATGAACTTGGGAGAAGCCATAGATTTCTCCATAGCAAGGACCAAAATGGATATAGGATCTATCAAATTGAACTTGTGACAATGAAACTCGTGCATAGGGCCCTATTCAAACTTCATTTTAAAGGAGAGAGGTGAACTCCTCCAATCGACTATAGCTACCCTTAACACTCCAAGATAGTTGAGATGACTATCATGGGAAGGAACTGGCATGGGCTCAATGGACATCAATTGGCTAGATACTATTAGAATAACTAAGAGGGGGGGTGAATAAGTGGCTTCAAAAATATTCCAATAAATCAACCCAAAAACTTAGTAACACAATATTAAGCCTCTAGTTATCTTCAGTCCTACAAGATGAATACCTTCAAAAAAATTTAGCAAATAACTACTGCTCGGAGTTCACTGTTAAAACTTTTTCTTACTGTTTACTGATTAGCATTCTTTCATTTACCAAAAAATATTAAATTGCTTAGTGTATACCGATCAATCCATATTAGTTATGTCTAATGCAAAACACTAAAGTAATGACTCATAAACACATTGACACATGGACTTTTAACGTGGAAACCCTGTTAACGAAAAAACCACTTGGGACCGGTAACCCAAAATTTTCACTCTTCTAAAGTGAGCTCGGGGAAGAGCCAGCCCTATTAAAGGTTACAAACACACTGTTAGGTGTGACCTTATTAGACGATTTAAATAGAATTGTTTGTCAATTCATATTGAACATCCCTATGCTCCCTTCTATGACTACAACCTAGTGTAGTTTGTCAAATGGTATCTGGCATCTCATGCTATCTTCATGGTCAAACTTTTTGATACTCCTTGGGATGTATCTCAATATAGAAGGGATTGTTAAGTCCTGATCGGTTAAGAGACTTTCTAAATTAATGGTTAAACTGAAATAGTAAATTATATGATATTTTCACACATACAACTTAGACTTGTAGATTTTTCAGATCTATTGTAAGCTCATTATACCTTTCTGATCAATGTCTTCTTTTCAATACCTTTGCTCCACTTCATTCTGCTTGGTGATTTTGTGATTCTTTATTGCTCGGTGTCCACAAAAATCTTTAGCTCTTTCCTCAACTTTATTGATTAGGACTGTATGAAGTTGTTCTTCATGAGTTTCTCTCGAGCATTCTCTTTCTCTATTCACTCCCCTAATTCATAATGAATTAGGTTGTCTCTTTATAGACATGATATCAGTGTTTCTCACTTCTTGATTTTCTTGTTCTTGGCGTGATCCGCAATCTTAGACAATATTGCTTTAAAGGTTCACTTAAGTTTTATCCCGTAGATTTCTCCTTGAAAACTGGATAAAACAACTTTAAATCTTTTACTTATCTATGGATTTAACTTGTCGATAAAAACAATTATAACAACTAGTTAACTCTATCTTTATCTCTTGTCAGCTAAGTATTTTGTCATTTCCGAACTTAAGTTCCTTTCGGTGTTTAACTCTTTGATAGCTTTGGTCAACACTTTAGTTCTCCTCGGGCATCTCCGTCAGGGTTGTCTGTCTGTCAGGATTGTCTTTCCATCAGGCATCACTGTGAATTTATGCTCATCGATAATTCTTGTGATTCTTCTCATCGGTAATTCTTGTTGGGTTTCTTTCTCGGGCAACACTGTGACTTTACTTTTGGGTTTCTCTGTCCATTGAGGTGCACTGTCCATTGGTGTTTGTAGTCACTTAGTGAATGTTGATCTTTTATGCATTACTGAAAGCATAATCTTTATCTCTCTGATTCTCTAAAGTCTTTGACACTTTGTATATAACCGATCAGATTATATCAAGTTGAAATCAATGAAAATATAATCCATTAACTAATTTAATGTCTTGCATTATCTTTCCACATTTCGGTGATCAACTTAACATCTTCAAACATTCAATCAGTTATATGTCATTAATCTCTCCCTTTGGCATTGATGACAATACACTATATAATTACTAACACAATATAAAATATATCAATTTTATTTCATCCATCTCTCCCAAATTTTTTTTTTCTATAACTAATACAAATGTCTAGCTCTCGGTAAGCTCAAATAGCTTAGATTTGTTTCTTGCAGAGTGTCATCTTCAATCTAAATAATATTTTTACTGGATGGATGTAACAACTTCTAATTTTGTTTCTGATATGTGCTCTGCCTTGACTGTTCCTCTTCTTGATCATCTCTTTTTCCTTTGACAACAATCTTTCCCTTAGTATGTATTCTCTCCCTTACTTCTCTCCCTTTGATGGATATTTCATATGTAATCTCTCCCTTTGGATAATTATTAACTCTCCCTTTAAATTATTAGGAACTTCGATTCATGGATAATGAGTGGATAATGATATAATCTCTCCCTTTGACAATAATGCCAAACACTTCTTCCATATCATCTTCCATCCCTTTCTATAATATACTCCTTGAATTTCCCTATCCATCATCATTATAGTGACTCTGATGTTCGGTGTAGATATGTACCTTGATGTGTACAGATGTATCTTTGAAGTCCATTTCTCTTGTTTGCATCAACATGAAGGAACTTTTGATTGTGTGTAGGATGATGCAGTCTCCTAGTCAGCTTTACTGACCAATAGACAAGGGTTGGACCCCTAGTCTCTTTCTCAGGTACTCAAATATATATTTCAGTAATGGCTTTGTGAATATGTCAGCTAATTGTTCTTTGGATTGAACATATTCTAGTATCACTTCTTTTTCTTACACTTGTTCTCTTAAGTAATGATACTTGATTGCTATATGCTTAGTCTTAGCATGCACGACTAGATTCTTTGATATGTTTATTGCACTGTTATTATCACAATGGATAATCACTGGTTCAAGAATCTTCATATTCATACCTTCCAACAACTGTTTGATCCATGCAATATTGGAGAAATTTACAGTAGCAACCACATATTCTGCTTCAGCAGTAGACTGTGAGATGAATCCTTGATTCTTGCTGATCCATGTGACAAGTCTGTCACCCATGAAGAATGCTCCTCCAGTTGTGCTATTTCAGTCATCTATGTTCCATCCCAATCAACATCTATATAGACTTGAAGCTCAAATTTTCCTTATGTTTTATACCATAAGCCATAGTCCTCGGTGTTCTTTAGATATCTCAAAATTCTCTTGACAGCAGTCATATGTGATTCTTTGGGATTAGCAGATAATCTTGCAGCTATTCCAAATGCATGTGTTATATCTGGTCTGGTATGAACAACATACATTAATTTTCCAATCATTGATCTATACAAGGTCTGATTTACCTCATTTGATTTGTCTTCTTTTGTCAGCTTACATCTAGTTGCCATAGGTGTTCCAATTGGCTTGGAATCTTCCATCTTTAATATCTTCAACACTTCCTTGATGTATTTGGACTGAGTGATATATATGCCTGCATCTTGTTGAAGAATCTGTAGACCAAGAAAGAATTTGATCTCCCCAAAAATAGACATTTCAAACTCTTTTCTCATTTCATTGAAAAGGATTTACATAACATTTCATTTCCCCCAAATATGATATCATCAACAAATATTTCAGCAATCAGAATTTTACCATTGGTATCTTCTTTTAAGTAAAGATTGTTATTTTCACTTGTTCTTACAAATTCAATGCTAATGAGATAGGAGTGAAGTCTTTCATACCATTCTCTAAGTGCTTGTTTCAATCCATACAAGGATTTATGTAGTCTACATACCATGTTTCTCTTGTCTAGATCAACAACCCTTATGGTTTTTCAATGTATACTTCTTCTTCTAGTATTCCATTTAGGATGCAAATTTGAAATCCATTTGGTATACCTTGAATACTTTGAATGCAGCATAAGAAAATAAGATTCTAACTCCTCATAGTCTAGAAATGGGTGCAAAGGTGTCACCATAATCAACACCTTTTTCTTGTGCATACCCCTTGCATACTAATCTTGCTTTATTTCTTATGACTTCTCCATTCTCATTTAGCTTGTTTCTGAATATTAATTTGGTACCGATGACATTATTGTCATTAGGTTGTTGGAAATAAAAAATGCAGTAAGGGTTTTTGAAGTACCATGTTAAAATTTTGCAATTTGAAGCCCTATGATTGCTTTTTGTGTCTATTTGCCCAAATAAGTTTGAATGTCTACCATGTATGTCAAGTGCTCATCACCTTTTTTTTTACATTTGAAGACATCCCAGGTCCTTAAATTCAAGTTTCAAGTTGTTTTGTGATGTCTTGTTTTGAGTACTTGTCCAAATTTGCATTTTTGCCTAAGTGTAAGTTTGTTGTAGCAGGCCCTGTTTGCATTTTAATATCTTGTGTCCTGTTAAGTTTCATGGTCCTCCACTTTGAGGATGTTTAAATTATATATAAGAGAACTTGCATTTCAAAGCTCAATCCATTTTGAGTCTGTTTGTTAGGTTTTTTGATCCCTCAAAGTTGATCTTCAAGAAATGTCTTGCTTCTCTATTCTGCTCTGAATTCTAATTAACCCTATTTGACCAATTGTAGCTTTTGACCTTGTGACCTAATTGAAACAATTCCTTTTGCATTGTATTACAGAGGTCAAATAATTATTGAGTCTCCATCTTCAGGTCAAGACAAGTCCATTTGGTCAGTTTGCTAAGCCCATTTCGTTTGCATTTTCTATCAATTTGCTAAATGATGAAATGCAGTTTTCCAAGTAGCATGCTTTGTGGTTTCCCTGTTTGCACCTGATTCAAGGTCAAGTATAATTTAAAGTTTTTTTGCATTGTAGACTTGGAGGTGTACTTCCCTGAAGATTTTTGGACCTTGACCAATTCGTTTGGTCACTTTCCTAAGCCGTTTCCAAATCAAATTTCTGGCTGTTTCACTATTTCAGATCCAGAATGTTTTTAGCAAGCTGACTTTGGTCTTTAATGATAATTTGCCTTTTGATATTCTAAGAAATATAATGATGGATTCATTTTCATTATGTGAGAGTGAATCATTATCCAAGATTCTGGATCTTGGGGGCTTCAGTTGGTAAATTTTCAAAGCTTGTTTCTAAGGTGATTTGTGCAGATTGACAGTGCGGACATAATCAATGTTTCAGAAGGCTATATTTGATTAGTGATATCTTTTGGCTCAAATATTTCTATGCAATTTCCTCTTGCACGTGTTCTCACATGTTGGGATTAAACCTAATTTTTTGATGATGCATTCCTGTGAAGTCTTTGGGTTAGTTTTCGAAGCCATTTCCATAGGCCATTTGTTGTTTTCTGATTATTTGCAGAAGATCTTTCATCTCAACATTCTACAAGGAATCTTTTTTTGACAAAATCATAATAAATGGTCTTAAAGGAGAACTACTCAAATTATTTTGAGAATCAAATGGTAGTGCATTTACCCTGGTAGAGTGTCAAGCCTGTCGCCAAAGGGATTGGAAATGAAGAATATACACCAGATCATCATGAGAGGGCATTGGAAGTCATTCTAAATTTTAAAATGATCCTAGCTACATCATCAGTGGCATAGAAGGCAAAAATTTAGAAGGTAATCATTCCATCAACTTTAGCAGGTGGGAGTGATGTTGAACTGGAAAACCTTCACAAGTGCTCTGCATTAAAGTCAAGGTATGGAGTTGAATACTAACCGCCAATGGATCTATGTTTTTATTGCAAGAGGAAGAGGTAGTCTGCGCTTTATCCAAAGAGTGAGCGCTAGAATAAAATGAGATCTCTGTACTAAAGATTTATTGAAGGGGGACGTTTGAAGTCATTGTTGTTCAAATTCAAAGATTGAAGAAGACCAAATCCCATGCATTGCTTGGAGAAATGGATGTGTTCAAAACTCATGGAGCTACGTTGGGAAAATGAATGGAAACTAGCGCTAGATGTATGCCAAAGCCTAAGAAATAGGCATGTTGATTGTTTAAAACCTACGTAGACTTCTAAGGAGGGGGCTCCATGTTGAAGGAGGTTTTTGGAGATATTTAAAACAACAAATATCTCATGCCAATGAATAATGGTTGATATGTTGCGCAGAATGTAAACAAGGAAAACAATATGTTAAAAATTCAAGGCAATCCACACACTAAAACAAAAGAAGAAGTTGCGTAGCATATTTTGGAGGGGTTTTGTTTTAATGTTGTTTGTTTTAGCAAGTGCCAATAACTTAATGGTTCCTATGCAGAATAAGGAAAATATTTTTAAAACATTTGTAAAATCTATGTGGTAGATATACCTGTCATAGACCCATGCACAATGATGGAAGGATGCATTCAAAACTTAAAACAAAGAGCAAGCAACCCACACAATATAGGTGGAGGGCATTATAAAGCTTTGAAGAAAACAAAAAAATAGAGTGGAGATTAGATGTCTACGTAGGGTAAAGGGAATGTTTTAAAAAAACATTGGAACCAACATGTAAACCAATATCTTCCACATTGTTTTGGGGGAAATAGCCAATGCATAGGCATGCGTGGGATAAAGAAGTATGCAACGCCAATAATGGGGGAGAAATGCTCATGCACAGGACCTAAGTTTTGGGAGAAAATAATGAAAATGTTTTGTTCCACATTTCTTGTGGGAAGGATTCTTGTAGTATTTATATACTACAACACACAATAGAAGATTTTAATATGAAGCCAAGTGGCCCTTGGCAGGCCCTTGGCTAGTAGACTGCATGCAGTGGGACCCCAAATTTTGGCACCTAGATTTCAAAAGGCTTTAAAAACCTTGGGAAGTTTAATCCGACATTGCTTGTGCAGTGGAAATGTGAAGAGTTTATAACCAACAAATCAAAATTCATAATATGAAGTTGAAATGGAGGCTCTATCCATGCGTCCAAATGATTGATGCCTCAATTTTTGTGCCCGCGACCAGAGGTAAGTAAATTTTGCAGACAAGTGGTGACTGGATGGTGGCGTAGGTGACGATGTGGCAAGTGACATGTGGCACTCAGTTGCATAGTCTCCAGAAGATAGAGAAGATAACATAAAATGCCAACAACTCAGCGAGCGGTTAGTTGCCAAGTCATCAAAAACTCGCAGTCAAGTCAGATTGTTCACATGACCCAACAGGCGGTTAGTTGCCAAGTCACGCAATGTTGGTGGTTAAGTCAGAAGCTTTAGGAGACTTGGAGACTGAGGTAGTCGCCAGGTCACCGGATCAAACCAGGATTAAGAGAATTATTTAGCAACTTAGAGATGCATTAATCCAAGGTTAACTGTGGTCAGAAATAAGTTAGCAGAGCTAGTTAAAGAAGCAAATCAAAAAGTGACAAGTGTCGCAAACTGGTCAATTCTGGGCATAAAATGCAGAGGATTTCAAAAACAAAATTGAATTAAAATGCTATAGTTTGTGCACATATAGAAAATTAAAGGGTATTTAAAGGCTAATTTAAAGTAAAAGTTGCATGAGAAACTATATCAAAATTGAAAAATCAAAGTGAATTGAAAGTTAAAACATAGTCTTTTCTATAGTTTTTTTGAGAAATATTTTATTAAAAGACTTGAAAAGGGGGCTTTCATGGAGGTTTTTCCAGAGAGAGTAAATTCAATTTTGGGAAGATGGAGAGGACCAATTCAATTGGAGAAATGATTGCAGTTCAAGGTAGTTGCAAAGAAGGAATCAAATTTCTGAAGTGGAAGGGGATATTTTCTGAAAGAAGGACAGGTGTCTGTTGATGTTTACTGGCTTTTTCCCTTTCTCCTATGTCTTTCTTTTCTCCTGATTGTAACGGGATGTTGAAAATTCATGCTGCTAGGTAGCTTCCAAGCTTTTGAGTCTTATTTTTTGTGTTCTTTGTCTTGCAAGTGTATAGAACCAGATGATTTTTTAATGAGAAACAAAGGGAATCCCTGTTCACTTCTTGTCAGATGTCTTTGTATGTATTGTTTTGATTCTTGTATATAAAATTGTAAGGCATGTTAATGTACTAGTTATAAGGTAGCTGTGGGTTTGAATTTGAGTTTCTTTCAAGGAGAGAGTAAGTCTTGTTTTCAAATTCTGAGAATTCTAGGTTTTCATATGAATCTGATGTCCAAGTATTGAAATGAGAAGAATGGCTTGCAAGGAATTTCATTTGGGTTTTTGAGTTTAAAGTTAGGGTTTTTAGGGAATGCACATTTGTATGACTCTGTTTCCCAATAGATAAGGCACTGGTCTTTGCTTGACTGACATTTTTCTTCATTAATCAATTATTCAAATCACTTTTATGTGACAAAGATCCCCAGGTCTGGTTTGCATTGTCTCTTTTAGAACTGAGGGATACAAGAAAAATCACTAACATAGGTCTTGGTACTAGTGTCCATGTACTATTCTTCTCAATCTGTTCTATTTCTTCATTCATAGCACTGACCCATTCTTCATTCTCAAGTGCAGTATTAACAGATTTAGGCTCAAAATCACAAAGTAAACATCTAGTGTTTAGTGACTTACTTCTTGTTCTCATTCCAGTCTTCTTGTCTCCTATGATCTCATTTTGTGGATGATGTCTTCTGACATACTTGGAAATTTTTGGTTCAGCACATTGTTCATCATTCTGATCATTATCTTGTCCTTCATTCTGATCTCCATCACTCGGAACATCATTTTGAGGATTTTCCTGATTTTCGGTAATTGCAGCCTGATGCTCAGGTGCAATGTTCTGTTGCTCAAGAGTGATACACTGTTGCTCGGGTAGAGTGTCAGGTTCTTTAGTGTAAACAAACCTATTGTATTCTTCTAGTTCTTTTCTTCTTTTCTTATCATTCTTCTCTACAAATTCATCTATTCTTACATTTGCAATTTCAATGAACTTCTTAGAGGACTTGTTAAGACATTTACAAGCCTTGCTTTTGGTGGAATACCCTAGAAAGATACCTTCTTCACTTTTGGAGTCAAGATTTCCATTTCTTTCATCTTTCAAAATATAAAATTGACTACCAGAGATTCTAAAGTAACTTACATTTTGTGTGTAACCATACCAAAGTTCATAGGGTGTCTTCTTTGTGTCCTTCTTCAATTGTACTATGTTCAATGTTTAGACAACAATACTGACAACTTCCCTCTAGAAATTTTGAGTGATGCTTTTCTCAATCATCAATGTTCTTGCACAATCAACAATTGATCTATTTCCCCTTTCAGCAATTCTATTTTGTTGTGGTGTTCTTGGTGCAGAAACCTGTCTTTTAATTCCATGCTCATTATAAAAATTAGTGAATTCATCTAAAATAAATTCCCGTCCTCTATCTAATCTTAAGAATTCCAATTCCTTACCATTTTGTTTTTCTACCATATCCTTATACTATTTAAACATCTTGAATGTTTTTGATTTATCTTTTAAGAACATAACTGTCATCATTCTAGAATAGTCATCTACAAAGAGAATGAAATATCGATCACCATAGTAGCTCTTTGTCCTCATGGGTCCACATAAATTAGTTTGGACTAATTCTAGAATTGCATTAGATGTATGGTATTTACTCTTGAAACTCAACTTTGTCATTTTACCTTTTTGACAATTTTTGCACATGCTATGCTTGGGCTTTGACATGCTCAGTAAGCCTCTGAATTTTCTTTTATTTCTTATCTTTATCATGTTGTCAAAATTCACATGACATAATCTCTTATGCCACAACCATATGTATTTGTTTCTACCCATTAAACAAGTGGTGTTAATTTCATCAAGATAGAAAAGGTTACCTTTTGTCTATTAACTAGTTCTGATCAACCTTCCTGATTCATTGAAGATCTTTGACTTCTTATTTTCAAATGCTAATCGGTGATTTGTATTATTCACTTGTGAAACACTTAATAGATTATAATTCAGTCCTTTTATCCAGTAATTATGTTCAAATTTGATCAAGTTATTCAACATTATGGTTCCTCTACCTTCAACTAGACAAGGTGTGTCATTACCCATTCTCACTGATCCAACATTATAGTATTCAAAAGTTTCAAGATTTTGTTTATCACTGGTCATGTGGTGTGTGCAGCCACTATCTATAATCCAGACATCATTTTTACTAACCTTAGATATGAGATCAGTCTCTACATACCTTTCTTCTTCTTCATCTGGATCATCCTTCATGGCTTCAAATACCATCTCAATGTCTTCATCAGATTCAGTGTTAGTATCATCAGCTATGTTCTCAGCTAGGTAACAAGATTTCTTTCCTTTGTCCATGTAGTCTCGGGTATCTCTTTTGTCAAATTGTCGATTGCTTTGGCAATCTATGTTATCACCTCAGTCAAACTTCTTTTCATATGTTCTGTCATTACTTCTGTCATCTTTTCTTCTATTAGGACATCTTGCAGCAAAGTGTCCAACCTCTTTACAATTAAAACATACAAGTGGTAATTTACCTTTGTATCTACCTTTGCCTCTCTGAAATCTTATTTCCATTAGTGCTTCAATCTCATCAAGTCCTTGATCCTCATTATCACTATCAATATCATTCCTCATAGTGTGTCTATGACTTGACTTACTTATTTTTCAGAGAAGATTTGAATGCAGACTCAATAAATGGTAAGACACTATTATCAAAGTTATTCATATCAAATGAAATCCGTCTACCAATCACACTCTCTAGAGTAACAATATTGTTTGCAACTGCTCTCATTTCTTGTATATCAAATACTCTAATAGCATATACAGGCAGTAAGGTTCTTAGGAGTTTACTTACTATCTCTTCTTCAAGTACGCCTCCAACTCCTTGGATAGCATTGACTACCTCTTTGATTCTGTAGCTACTCCTTCTTTCATCCTTAGGTTATCAAACCTCCCTCTTGGGCTTTCTACCTTGGACCATAGTACATTAGCATCTCCTCCATGTACCAGCTTTAATTTATCCCACATTTTCTTTGCAGAGGTGCAGGTTTTGACATCTTCAAACTCAACATCAGAGAGTGAGGAAGCAAGTTCTATCATCATGCAATTATGCTCATGCTTTTCTCTCAATTTCTCAAGTGTGTGAGGTCTTTTAGGAAACACATATTCAGTATTAACGTGTTGAGTAACATCATTATCAATACCTGATAGGTGGAGTCTTATTTTGCTTTGCCATGATGCAAATTTGTCTTTATTCAACTTGGGCACATCTTGCTTGTTCATCTTGTGATCTTTTGCTTGAGATATTAAACTCCTTTTCTAAGCACACAATCTCTCATACCAATTGTTAGAATAACTGAGAGGGGGGGGTGAATCAGTGGCCTCTAAAATATTCCAATAAATCAATCCAAAAACTTAGTACCATAATATTAATCCTCTAGTTATCTTTAGTCCTACAAGATGAATGCCTTCAAACAATTTTAACAAATAACTACTACACGGAGATCATTGTTAAAAATTATTCTTATTGTTTACTGATTAGCAGTCTTTCATTTACTGAAAAATAGTAAATTTCTTAGTGTATACCAATCAATCTAGATTAGTTATGTGTAATGCAAAACACTAACATAATGACTCATAAACACATTGACACATGGATTTTTAACATGGAAACCTTGTTAAGGGAAAAACCACTTGGGACCGATAACCCAAAATGTTTTCTCTTCTGAAGTGAGCTCAGTGAAGATCCAACCCTGTTAAAGGTTACAAACACACTATTAGGTGTGACCTTGTTAGAGGATTTAAATAGAATAGTTTGCCACTTGATATCGGGCATCTCTATGCTACCTTCTATGACTAAACCCAATGTAGTCTGTCAAATGGTATCTGACATCTCATGCCATCTTCATGATCAAAATTTTTGATACTCCTTGGGATGTATCTCAATATAGAAAGGAGTGTTAAGTCCTGCTCGGTTAAGAGACTTTCTGAATCAATGGTTAAACTAAAATAGTAAATGATCTGTTCACACATACAACTTAGACTTGTAGATTTTTGGATCTATTGTAAGCTCATTATACCTTTTTGATCAATGTATTTTTTTCAATACCTTTGCTCTAATTCTTTATGCTTGGTGATGTTGTGCTTCTCTATTGCTTGGTGTCCACAAAAATCTTTATCTCTTTCCTCATCTTGATTGATTACGACTATATGAAGTTGTTCTTCATCAATTTCTCTCCAGCATCCTCTTTCTCTATTCACTCCCCTAATTCATAATGAATTAGATTCTCTTTATAGACATGATATTATAGTTTCTCACTTCTTGATTTTATTGTTCTTGGTGTGATCTGAAATCTTAGCCAATCTTGCTTTAAAGCTTCACTTAAGTTTTATCCCATAGATTTCTCCTTGACAACTGGATAAAACATCTTTAAATCTATTACCTATCTCTAGCTTTAACTTGTCGATGAAAACAATGTTAACAGCTAGTTAACTCTATCTTTAGCTCTTTCCAGCTAAGTATTTTTTTATTTTTGAGCTTCAGTTCCTTTCGGTGTTTAACTCTTTGATAGCTTCAATCAACACTTCAGTTCTCCTCGGGCATCTTCATCGGGGTTGTCTATTCGTCAAGGTTGTCTGTCCATCAGGCATCACTATGAAGTTCTTCTTGTCAGTTTTCTTTCTTGGGCAACACTGTGACTGTAATTTTGGGTTTCTCTATCTATTGGGGTGCATTGCCCGTCAGTGTTTGTAGTCACTTAGTCAATGCTGATCTTTTATGCAGTACTGAAAGAATAATATTTATCTCTCTGACTCTCTAAAGTCTTTGACACTTTGTATATAACCGATCAGATTATATCAAGTTGACATCAATGACAATACAATCCATTAATTGATTTGATGTCTTTCATTATCTTTCTGCATTTTAGTGATCAACTTAACATCTTCAAACATTCAATCAGTTATATGTCATCAGATACACCTGGGTGTGCAACATGTTTACTAGTGTAAAAAAAGGTAGGATATCAAGCAAGGTGGTGATTCATTGTGGATCCTACGATGGAGATATGAAGATTTGGTGTAACACACCCCCTTGGAACCCATGGTAAATTAACCTAACTTTACACTAAGTTGATGTAATAAAAATTTTTCTTAAGGATTAAACAACACATGTGTGGAAGCAAGTACAAACATAAATTAAGATAACATCATTAACATTTGATAAGACATTATATTAATGTACATAATTCCAGTTAACACTCCCAAAGGTTCTAAGACATAGTTACTTTTAAGAACATTAACTAAACCACTAAGATCAACCATAACATAATCACATGTATCATATGTTCATTTTAAAATCCAAATCAAAGTATGAACTAGGAACACCAATCATAAAGTAAACTAACATATATAATGCAATTGAATAACAAGATACATTCATTATATCAATGTAAGAAAATGTACATACAATAAGGTACAACTGATACATTATGGTACACATAATAATACATCTTCCACTACACATGTCAAAGGGATAACAATAATGAAACAACTCACAAATATAATACAAGTAAATATACATCTCCTGCATGGATGTCTCAAATCAATATATCATAGAACACAAGATATACATCTCATGATGACAATAAGAAAGTCTCCAGACAATTAATATAGTAGAAACAACTAGGATAATCCAAGCATAAGAACACAGATGTCAAATCTCAATGGTAAAAAGAATCACTACCACCCGACCATGTAGAACCCTAAGGTCCACTCCCCATACTTAGGAGATAACACCAAGCCCCACTCAAAGATACATCCAAAATCAAGAAAGGCTAATGCAACGGTACATTGGATAAAAAAGGTTATAAGGTTAATAAATATAAATGATTTAGATATAAAATCAGATGTACCAAATGCACATAGGAACCTAGAACACATATAGGGAAGTGTCATTACATACGTATAACCCTTGAGTTATCCTGGAAGCCTTTTTGGTCCCTGAAGCCCAAGTGAACATATGTGGATTAGTAATCCTCTCATACATATAAGGATACTAACTATGCCAGACCTCAATGTCTCCTATGTATGGGAAAGAATCTTCTCCCACTCTCATCCTTAGCCTAGATTAGCACTCAAGGCATAGGTGAGGCACAATAATTATCTTATTAATGTTTTCCAAACAAATTTATTAAGTTATCACTTATTACTCAACTTATAATGAGTTACCTTGGAAGTCACTTTAGGGCCCCGACCCCCATTACAAGCCACTTCCCCTCTATTCTCCTAGATAACCTACATCCCTAATGCTCCAACCATAAGAAAAAAAGAGAAGGCAAAACCAAAACCATAAAAGACTTCTCGTAAATAACTAAATCATTAGAGTTACCCAAGAAAAGTGTTGGAGCATAAAAGAATATCACATCCTATGCAAGGATCCAAGCTCTGTCCAACCTCATAATGGACATGTTAATAAATCAATTTCTAAATTCATATATTTCATCATATCACAAAATCAATGGTCGTCAAGAACAAACTCATCAATAGCATCACCCTCCAAACATAGAGTAAAACATAATCCAAAAAGACCATCATTAAAATCATAGAACAGTTACAATAGAAGAAACAAGGTGACCAAGTTGACAAATGAAACTCAACACCATATATAATTGTCACCCCTTGAGGTAAAATAATGATCAATTAATCAACGATTACATAACATAACTCACAGATGCGCCCACAACCACACATGCATACTCATGACATAAATATGGTTATGAACTCCCAAAAATAAGATACCAAAAGTATAAAAATATAAATCCATAAGAATACTTTGTCTCGAAGACACAATTACCACCTAGGGCATCACTCTACCTGCAATGACAAGTATGCACAACAAAACACCACAATATAAAACACACATATACAAGGTATTAAGTAGCTTATCATATCCGACAATATAACATTATTATGTTATTAAATAAGAATAATCTTATTTAATAACATACGTCTTTGGTTTAAATAATAACGCTTCTAGAATATTAATTTAGCTCCCATTTAAAAACCCACATTAATATTTAATTCTCATTTATTCCATCATGCCCTTATAGTCCAATTGATTATAATTCTCATCTAAATCAGGTTATAAATTAATTAAGTTAATTAAAATAAATAACTTAATTTGAATCTAAATTAAAACATTTACAAAGTTAACATTTATAAATTAATTTATATTTATTATTATATAAATTAATTTATAATAATTAAATCAACTAAATAAAACATCATATATAAAAAAAATTTATATAAATTAATAATTATAAATCATTAATTAAAAAACATGAATTAATTTATATTAATTAATTAACAATTAATAATATAATTAACTTTTAAATTAATAAAATTTAATAAATATAAAATAAAACTTTAAAATAAATGATATGAGGGGGAAATGAATGGTCCCACCTCCCCTTCCCTTACCTTCCAAGCACAAGGCATGGGGTTGGCAGGGGCCACCGACAGGTACCTTCCCGATGACAGAAGTGGTACCGCTCTTACCCTGCTCCTACAGAGCCAACAGGAACCCTGCCGACGACAGCATGAGTACCGTCGGTACTCGCTACCACAAGGCAGTGGGGAGGCGAAGTGTGGTGGCCCGCCTCCCACTCACTTTATTTATTTATTTAAAAAAATCTTTTTATTTAAAAAAAAAAAGGTTATTTTTTTCTATAATGATTTCCTTATTTATTTATTTTTTAAATAAATAAATAAAATAACACTTCTATTTTTTCAAAAAAGTATATAAATTTATCAATCATATATATTTAAAAAGCATTTCTTTAGTGTGTGTGTGTGTGCGCGTGCGCGTGCGTGCGTGTGTGTGTGGATCAATCTCAGACATGCAAATGTTAGAGATACAAATCATAAAAGTTACATTAACATATTAAAAACTTAGTTCTTATACAAAGCTTCCAACATAACCTCAGATGAGTTGAAATAAGTGCACCCAAGACTTGTTTGATTTTCTCTTAGAAATGAATGTGAGTGTGCTCTGCCAACACAATATATAAGTCCCACTTGATTGCTTGCTTGCTATGGAGAGAATCCTACAATGCAAACTATTGATGTGATGAAGAGCTTAAGAACATGAGGAACTTGTCTCATGCCTTCACCAAAGGATGAAGATAAAAATGCAAAACTAAGCTAGAATGGTATGCAAGATCAAATGAAACTAAGATTCATTTCCTTTTACCTAGCATGTAATTTATAGATTCAAATGAGCTAAGATTGCAAGAAAATTCTAAAATGCTTAAGAGAAATCCTAGAATGAAACTATCATGATAACAATGCAAAAAAAAAAAAGATGATTTGCAAGGAGTGAGGCCTCCTATTTATAGATTTTTGGGGGGCTTGGTTAAGGTGGATCTCATGTGGAATCCACATATATTTCACATGGGATAAAGAAGTGGTCATGCAAGAGGGAGAGTTTCTCACACATGTGTGAGCAACTCTTGAAATTGGTGGCTCAATTACAAGTGTAAGAGGGTGGGAGACCCAAAGTGAGTCACATGTTGAGCATCTTCCAAAGAGGAAAGGGGAGACAAGATGTAAGAGAAATGGCTTGGGCCATTTTAGGCAAAGGGAATAAAAAACTCCCATAGGAGGGGTCCTTACACATGTGTGAGCATCATTAGGAGGTTAATGATTGTAAGAATTATAAAATTAGTCTAATTAATTTAAGATTAATTAGAGTAGGCTTAGGGGGGGTGGTGATTGGTTATATAGATTAGGAATCGAGGCTAGATTTAGGATTAATCCAAATTAGATTTAGATTAATCATAGCTTAGTAGAATATGAGAATGTGGAGGAATAAATAAATTAAAATTTATTTAAAGGTGGATTTAATGGAGGGAATTTGTTTAAATAAAATATAATACATTTAGGGGGAAAGGTATTAAAATTAAATTTAGATACCAAAGAAGATGAACCTGATTTGATTAAATAAATTTAATTAAATAGGCACAAGAGAATATAACAAATATAATTAATTAAAATGAGCTATAATGTTATGCGGTAATATTAATTAAATTTAATTTAATTAATAAGAGTGCTAAGGGATGTTTTTAGACATCTACATTTTGCCCCTCTTTGATGTAGTGTGGATGATGGCGTCATGTCAAAGAAATGAAAAATAACAGATGTCCTAGAGAGAAAAGAAAGTCCTAAGGCAATGGTGATGAAGGAGTGTGCCCGCTCAAAAAAATAATTTAAAAAATTAGTTTTTTGTGAAATTTTCTCAAAAAGAGGTGGAAGGGAGGAAAAAGCAACAATTGCATGACTTATGAGGTGATAAGAAATAAAACATGGCAAAATATGGGGTCTAGGATGGAAAACGGGTCCCAAGGGGCCTATAAATAGTCCACGAGGGCCCTAGGAGAAGTCAATTGCACCCTCAAAGAGAAAAAAGATGAAGCAGAGAGAGAGAAACATGGATGATGCCCAAGACCATATGTAGCTAAGAGAGTGCATCTGGACCAACTAGCGAGATGTCGACGCAGGACCAACAGTGAGTACCAAAACCAATCTTAGTCTTTGATATTTAATTTCACATTTATGGCTCATTAAAATGCAATAATGGAGGGGAAAATATGGTCGGGGCAGAGATGATGATTAATAGATCATCATATGCACAGATGAGGATCGACCAATCATCATTTGTGGAGATGAAAAATCAGTGATTTCCGTCTTTGCGAGCGATAATCTCCAGATTATCATTGGCATAGACAATAATCTATGATTATTGTCTTTGGGAACAAAGGGAAAGGGGGCGCATACAACTATTTATAATGGTTGTCTATGCAGATGGTGGTCAACAGTGTTGACCACGAGTAGCCCCTAGAGGAGTCGATCATGGATCAACATCTCTGCCAATCGGTGTATACACTGATCATCATTTTCATAGGACAATCAGAATCTTCACCGATTGACCCAAAAGACATAGGGGGAGGGTGGAAGGAGGGAAAAACAAGGCACAGGGAGGGGTATAGGATACCGGGGATGAAGAACAAGGACTGTCAAATAGGGTTTTTTGGTTGCAGGAGGTAGGAGTAGTTTTCTGATCATGAGAGACCTAATCCGAGACCATGGCACTATTAAACACGCTGACCCCAACAGAGTGGGGGAAGGTGGCACTATTTGGTTTAGAGAATGTTCACCTATGGTCACGGTTGAGAGAATCTAATTCTCTCATGACCGTATTGATCGAGTGCTGGAAAATTCTGACCTCGAGTTTTCATTTTCTAACGGGTGAGGCCACTATCACCCTACTGGACATCTGGCATATATACCCAATTCCCATCTGAGGCCTGATACCAAAGTATATAATGGAGGGCCTTGAGACCTTTGTAGAGGCAGCCTTTGGGCATCCATATGAGAAGATACCAACCTCTAGACAATCATTATCTTGGAGACTGACGATGGCAGCGCGACCATAGTTACAATGGGTGGCTTTGTACTTAGTCAGACTGATCAGAGGGAAACTGATGATGGGCCATAAAAGGCATGGGTTTCCTTTGGGATGGGCATGAGTGATGAGTGCTATGTTAGAGGACAAGTGGGAGAGATATTGTTGGGGATATACTATCCTTGGACATTTGTACTTTGATCTCTACATGTGCGCCGATTGGAGAGGCATAACTTTGGGGGCAGGGGTGAAACTACTACTGGTGTGGGTTTGGGAGCATATTTTTGTGATACACCCCTTTAGACTGCATGAGACACACGATGCTTATGAGCCTTATGCTTGCAAATATCGACCTCCCATTAAATATGAGTCGACAAATTTGGTCGATCACTGGAGGTGGACATTGGATGAGACTAATTGTTGATGTCATGGCATTTCATCTTGCTTGTTGATGTTTCTAGATCATATCCTTCTTTTTTTCTTTGTTGGATCACATTATATTATGTGATCAGAATTGATGATTTTCATGTCGCATGTTGATGTTCTTAATTGTTCTTGGTCGACATGGTGGTGTAGCGTGTTGTGAAGGATTGTGATGTGATTTATGGATCTAAAGTATGTTTGGGGATTTTGTTATGGATCATTTCTATGTCTTAGCCAACATTCAATGGATCGCATTGTGTATTGAGCTATAATGAATTAATATTTTTTAATTAGGTCCCTAGCCTACCTACTTCAGATAAGTTTATGTAATGTACATATAAAGATGTATTAATTTGTGATTGTGAATGTGTAAGAGTGTGTGTGGAGTGTGAAGGGAATTAAAGAAGAGGTATAAGTGGAATTTTCAATTGAGGCAGAGATTTGATGTACTTCATTGGAACTGTTTTGGCATATCAGAGATGTTTTTTGTTAGTTCATGAGTTATGAACAGTTTGTCCACTGTGAATAATAATCAAAGATTGTTGTAAGGTAGTTATCCTTCCTTTGGGTTGAAACCCTTGTTGTATTTGACCAATGAGCTCTAGGCAGTGTGCCTAAATGGATGTGCATTCCCCTTTGTAATACTCCTAATAGGGTATAATGATTTTGACAGAGTACATTCATCTTGTGGTTTGATCCCCACCATGGTTTTTCCCAAAACCAGGTTTCCACATCAAAAATATGGTTGTCATGTGTTGATTAATGTGTTATGATCTTGCATTCATGTTTATCATTCAGATTTGAGATTAAGTTGATGTTTTGATTAAAGGTTTGGAGTTTTGTGGCACAACTGATTCACCCCCCCCCCCCATTTGTGTGTGTTTCCTTAATTTTAACAGTAATTGCATAGAAGGAAATAATTTTCATAAAACATAATTTAACCATAAAAAACAATTGCTCTATATGTATAGTTTAATAGCTCTTTTTTATTAGTAGTTGTGAATGAAAAGGAAAAATAAGTTAACAACAGCTATGTGAGGTTTAAGTTTCTAACTGTAATGGTTGGAAACTTGGCAATTTCTATAAAACATGAAATAATTGGGTATGTGCAAGATCATGGGGGGCCAAAAAGTGGCGATGTGAAAAAATCTACTTTTTACTCGTCTAAAAGCGCATGAAAATGTTTGTTGACTTTTTAGTAGGCCTGGGTGTCAGTACACCTGGGAAAACCTGACACCAAAGCACAAGCCTGATCGGGTACCTGATTGCTCCAACAAAAAATTTGACTCCATAGTTTATCTGGTAAGTAAATTCTTGCTATATCTAGATTAATTTTTTTCATTTTCATGTTAAATGTAATTTTTTTGGTTAAAATGGGGTTTTGTATTGATTTTTTTAATAATATATGAAATTGATTTGAAATTTATATTTGTATATTATTTAATCAGGCATG
>MU227404.1:999840-1014712 GCA_018584345.1 Thuja plicata | reverse complement strand
GGGTCCTAGTACACCTTCTTATGTGTTAGGACCCCTAGGAAGTCCCTATGACCCCTTTCGACACATTTTAACACTAAAGTGTGTCTCAAGGGGTCGTACGACCCCTTGGAACATAATCGAGTGTAGAAATGTGTTTCTGAGGGCTACAGAGGGACCTAAGGGGTCCTAGTACACTTTCTCAAGCGTTAGGATCCCTAGGAACCCTCTATGACCCCTTATACCGGTGTAATTAACCTATATATCAATATGTCCTATATGATATATATATTATATATATACTATACTTGATTTTATTATATACACAACAATATATATATATAATATATAATATATATCATATTGAATATATATATATATATATATATATATATTATAATATAAAATATATTTTACATACAATTTAAATATGAAGATATCATGTGATATATTGTTAAATACATATTAATATATATAATACATATTAAATAATATATAATATATGATTTATAATGTAACATTTAATATTAATATATATTATATAATATTTAATGTAAAATGTATGTTATATAATATTTAATATATAATCTAATATAAAATTTAATATATACATATATAATCTAATATTATATATCTAATATATAATATCAAAAAATGAGAGGGAGAAAGGGGAGGGAAACTTCAAAATTCAAAATTCTGCTAGGATTTTCGAGTACCCAAAAATATTGGGTACCTGAAAAAATTAGGTACCCGATTAGGCTCGGTATTGCTTTGTGCACCAAACCTACCTGGTCAACTCTTCAAATGTCCCAAAAATGTGTTTTTCCCCTATTTCTCTGAGTTTCAGATTTCGACCATGTAGCTGACAACTTTTTCTTCACCCAAAATTGAAGAAACGAAAAGGGTATTTTAAGGAGATTATCAGCTTTCTATCGATATAATTGCTGTCAAATTTCAAATTTGGTAAGTAATTAGTTATTTTCTAATTGAGTTACCTCTAAAGTGTTGATTTATATACTGATTGAAAAATGACTATAACTTTCAGATGGTATAACATTTGTGAAATCCAAAAAATGCGTCACATTCTATGCTTCGCCTACTATAAGGGAATTTTTTTTTTTTTGAATTTGGTAAAGTTTTCAATGAGTTAAGGTGGTCAGACACGGGAGTTTTTTTATTCTGAAAATGTTGTAGCAGAAAATTCATAATTAATTTTTTTTTTCGAATAAAATTACACAAAAATATGCGTCACATCTGGGCATGAGTCTACTATGTATATCTAAAATCTTATAAAAAAATATTATCATTTGATCATGATTAAGGTGATCAGACATACACCTACTTCTTATTTTTTTCTTAAAATTTTTGTAATACTACATTGAAATCTATAATTTTCACCAATTATATTAATCTTTTTTCAAAAAAGGCCTAGTATTTTAGAAACTACCTTCAATTTCCTATAGATTCTGTTCTTACAACTTTTTGGTATTAGGTTGATAGCTAGTTCAAATTTTCACATCAAATTGACTAACCCTGATTTGCTAATTTTTCATTGCTACTTAAGGGCATAGTTTGGCCCCTCATGATCTTGCACATACCCAATCACAGAAAATAGGGCATTTGTATGTATTCTTTGAAATCTATGTGAAATGACTAGTTATGAACAAAAAAATTCACGAAAAAGTCATCATCCGTGTGAATTCTTAAAGAAGCAACCTTGATTCACTATCAAATTCAACTTTGTGAGCTCTAGTGATTGTCACTTTAAGCCTTCTTTGAAGATTATAGATCTCATTTGAGAGGATAAGGGTAAAAACATAGTAATTATTAACACCATTGATGGTTTTATCTTCATACCACACTAAGTTCAACAAATAAAGTACCTTTGCAGGTATTTGTGGAAAACTTGTGGCATCATCATCAAACACAACAACCCAAAGGAAACATGTGTGATCTTGAAGTTTTAGTTTCAACAAATATCTGCAATTGCATTATGGGACAACTACTTGGCATCTTGAACAAAACCAATTATTATCAGGTTTTTGTTCAGATTTTTTTGCATTCTTTTCCATTAAATTGCAATGGGAAAGCTCAATATGAGAAATTAGGTTTAATAAATTTAATGAAACCTCTAATGGTTGTTTGAACAATTTATGGTACAACACTACTGTGTTCAAGGACAATTGTACTTTTCATCCTACTATATATTGTGTTCAATTGACCAGGGGATTGCAATATTAACAAAATTTGAGCAGAGATTTCTCCCCTTTATTTTAGAGTCTCTGCCTCTGGAATGATAGGATTAATGCTCAAGGTTGTTGTTGTTGTAGTATTAATCACTTTGTCATTATAGTAACCAACATGTGCATTCCTAACATCAAGAACAATAATTTTTTTGGAGTAATACAAATTTTCTAACTCATCACCTATTGCTTCCAATAACACATCCCACAAATTCACATCAATAGTAAAATTTGACATATCATTGATTTTCAAAATCCATCATTTTAATTCACTACTATCTTTTCTTCATATTATCTACAACTCATTAATAACAACGAGGACATGAATCATGTTGACCAAGTCATTATTGTTACAGTTCATGATTTCATTAAGAGGTACAAAATGTGAAGTGTTGGCCAAGTCAGAAATAACATCATCACAATGCTTCAATATTGTTGTCTCATCAAATATAATCTCCAAATGACTATTTAGCTTATTCTATTTTGTGTTGGCCTCTTTAACGGTACCTTTTGAGATAGAACAAAATGCACCTACATCAACCCTATTATAATATAGTTAGGTTCTATATCATTTTAAAACAAGTAATTCTAACTTATGTACCTTCAAATCAACAATATCAAAGCTAAAGACTCGACCTTCTCAATTAGGTGTAGTATAGTGGTGCATTTTCCTTGCTGGTGACTCACACTTTTATTTTCCATTTGTTTTGAAAATGATTAAGGGCTTTGATAGGGATAATATTGACAGGAGTGGATGGTTGCAAAGGACACATGTGTTGTTTAAATTTAAGTGTACGTTTAGCTGATGGGGGGTTCCCCATGCCAACATTTGTTTTCTTGTTCTTGGAAGAGCTACCTAGGTTTTCTAAGTAACTTAGAGTCTTCATGTTTTATTTCTAGGTTGAAAATGATTATATCCCTATGGAACGAGAAAATCAAAAATTCAAAATGGCATATGTGGAATAACCATGTGATGATAAAAAAAAAAAACTAAAAACACATATAATGAATGCTACCTTATGCCTCAAACATTCATACATGCATAGTTTGTAAGTGATATGATCGAGCCTATCTTGAGTGTGTCCACGTAGAAAAGATCAAAATAATTTGATGGTAGAATGACTATTTGCATATGTGTGTCATCAGATAGCACAAGCTTATATCGGTCAAGCTCGCTTGTGTCATTGTTCAATTTTTGAAAAGACAATAGTTGTAGTACTAGGGATGGAAGATAATCACCGACATTTATATTGCAAATGGAATTTGGAGTGAGCTTCCTTTGTAGGTTACCATCCTACAAAGAGAGGAGCATGCAGCAAAAATATTTATGTGGGCATGTGGAAGTTAAATAATTTTATCACGAAATTTTTTATTTAATATCCCCAAAGCAACAAGGATTGATATTATAGCTATAAATTGTTAGAGTAAACAGGTATTTTCACTTAATAATTAAATCATTATTGATTTAATTATTAAGTCACCTTCTTTTATCTCTAGTTCACTTAAGCTAAAATTTAGGCATGCAATAATTAATTATTCATGCAACCAAGGTTTCTCCACCCTTCTAAGGGTTTTGATCTCCTTTATTAGGATTGATCACTTTGTAATTATCAATTTTCTTGTAATTCCCTCATTTCTCTCTCTGAATGAATATTTTCATCTTTCAGATCTATGTGGGTTTTGCCTCCATTCTTTTCCTTTATGACAGGTGTTTTGATGCAAGTGATCTTGGCTTATGAATTCTTTGAATTCTAACATGGTATCAGAGCCTTGCTGGAGTAGCCCATTCTTAGGTTTTTGGAAGATTTTCTGGAGTGTTGAGATTTTTAATTTTTCAGATCTGTATGTGTGGATCTAGAGGGGATTTTTTTACTTGGAACACTTTGGGCACAAACCAACCTCACACATGTGCTCAAAATGCCCCAAAACCCCTATTTCCATATAAGGCATGCCAAATTTGAGCAAAGTTGCCATCTACAGCAAAAACATTTTGCACATGCCCATTTTATGGGCATGCAAAACGAGTGAGAGGTCATCAAAAATTTATTAAAAAAAAAAAAAAATTGGCACGCCCAACTCGCGTCGAGACCACAGCTCGGTGAACCGAGTCCAAAGCTCGCCAAACCGAGCCCAGAGCTTTATGCCAAGCTCAGTCGGTGCCACCACCGCCACCGCCTGCCACCCTATCTCTGCTCAGCCTGGTTGCGCCACCCATTTTCTCCACCTCCACCCGGTAGCCACCAGAGAGCCACCAAGACTCTTTTTCTTGCCTTTTTAGGGGTATTGTCTGTTTATTGCTCATAACATGAGCAGACGGAGGTGTTTTTCACCAAATGATATATCATTGGAAAGCTAGTTTTGAGCCTGACATGATTTTCTAGGTTTGGTTTTCTGATTTTTCTGTCTTGTAGGTTTTTTTGCTAGTCAAAGTCAGGGTTCCATTTTGCATTCTAGTCACCATATCTTGCTCCTCTGGACTCCATTTTCGACTTTCACATGGCATCGGAAAGCTGGTTCTATTCTCCTTCTTCTTGTATGGGTCTTATTACCAGAATCTGCTCCAAGTATATTTTATTCATTTTTTTTGCATTTTTGCATTCTAGTGGATATCTTGGGTGTTTCAGGTCCTGGGATCATTTTCTATGCATGGGATGAGTCCTTGTTAGCTATTACATATGTTTCTATAGCTTGGAATAATTCCTAAATATTTTATACATCTTTTTCCATAGCTTTTTTTTTGCAAACACACTGAGATAAAGTGCCATCATGCATGCTTAGGTCTCACACATTTTGTGTCTAATTGTACTCGCACTATATTATAAAGTGTCATGGGGGGGTTGTTTTACCTTTGTCACATGAGTGTTCCTTCCATGACATTAGCCTCATGTGTTTCAAGCGACTGATCATCCTCGAAATCATACTTTATTTTGTGCTTGTATGTTCTTCATCATGCAGTTATTCTTGGCAGTGTGACTCAGTGTATCTGTCATGCCTCTCCCTGATCATCATTATGGGGGATATTTCTTGTTGGTTCTCTATGCTTCCTTGGTTTGATGGATTACTCTATGTATTCAGTAATTGTTCATATATATTAGGTGGATGTAGTGGCTGGTACCTATGCATTTTGGTGAGATGGATCATTTACCATATGGACACTTTTCTTTTGTTCCTATTTTGAAGGCTTGAGACTTGGTGTTTTTTCCATATGTATCTTCGATTTTTGATGTTTACCTTGTTTTCCATCCTGATTCAGGTAGTGTCATTTGAGGGCACTTATACAGATTACAACAAATCTTTGATAGTGTTTGCAACTTCATGCTTTAGTGGTGTTCTACATGTTCTTTCTTTGTTCCTATTTTTTGGGACATTCTCTAGTTTGGAGGCTTCTTCAGTCCTTCACTAGGCTTCATCTCTTTTTGGATTAGAGTTTTTCCCGTGTGTTTTTCTCTATTTCTCCTCTTTACAGAGAATTTTTGTACTTGGGTACCTGATCAAGCCTTATTGTTGTGACCCATTTCCTACTTTCAATAGTTGTTTATAGGTTTTTAGCTTCTCCCTAAGTTTATCTTAAGGGGGGGTGTTAGAGTAAAAATAAATTTTCACTTATTAATTAAATCATTATTGATTTAATTATTAAGTCACATTTTCACTTATTAATTAAATCATTATTGATTTAATTATTAAGTCACATTTATACTTATTAATTAAATCATTATTGATTTAATTATTAAGTCGCCTTTTTATCTCTAGTTCACTTAAGCTAAACTTTAGGCATGTAATAATTAATTATTCATGCAACCTAGGTTTCTCCACCCTTCTTAGGGTTTTGATCTCCTTTATTAGGATTGATCACTTTGTAATTATCAATTCTTTTGTAATTCCCTCATTTCTCTCTCTGAATGAATATTTTCATCTTTCAGATCTATGTGAGTTTTGTCTCCATTCTTTGCCTTTGTGACAAGTATTTTGCTGCAGGTGATCTTAGCTTATGAATTCTTTGAATTCTAACATAAATGGTCTGTAATTAGAGGAGATTAAGAGAATAAGAATTGAATGTATTGTCAAGAATGAGCTTATACAAATCTTTGGTAGGAATTGGTTTAGACGACATAATGTTCACTGCTCTTTATGATTTAGTAGTTGAACATTGGGTGCAAGAACAATTTGTCTATGACAAAAGTACAAAGATTATTATTCTTGTTCGTTGTTACTTCACCATGAAATAAATTGCAGTAGAAGTTTACAAACAACAAAATTTCAAAAATTAAACAGCACACAACCTATAGATTGGATTAAAACATTTGTTCTTTAATATATATTAAACCAAAGGTCACTACACAACATCCAAAAAATAGTGACTATACGAACTAAGAAGAAAAAAATTAATTGATTAAATGCAGTTTTTACATTCTTAAGCTATAAGAGGCATTGCAATTGGAGAACACAAGCAACATGTGGGGAAAATAGTTAGGGGGCAGAGAATAGTTGGACGAAGAAAATGAAACATTACAATTTTGGTAACGTTGCAACATGTCTTCGCGACAACACATCACAAAAGACATCATTTATTATATATTCAATATTTAAAATTTAAAAAACCATAAAAGAAGCTATTTTGTAATTATTTATTTTTTAAATAATATTTATTTATAAATGTCATAATTCATATATAATTTTAACACATATGAATATGATTAAAGTTTAAACATGTAATTAACTATAACAATTTTTTATTCTATATTATAATAGAATGACTAATATAACCTCCTAATAAAACTAAAAATAGCAAACAATTAAATAAATATATTTGAAAATTAAATATATTTTTTTTATGTTTTTATGTTTTTTTTTTTAATAGCTCAACACAAAATTTATTATAATTTTCAAAATTTAGAATAACATAAAAGAAAATATTTTATAATTAAATTTTTATTAATTATATTTACTATTTAATTATTTAGAGAGAGAGAGAGAGAGAGAGAGAGAGAGAGAGAGAGAGAGAGATATCTAAAGATAGAGGATGATATAGAACACAATGTATGATAGATGTATAAAAGGAGATATGTGTAAAGATAGAAGATGATGTAGAATACAATGTTGTTTTTAGTATGGTGATTTTCTTTGCTAAAAACTTAGGCTGTTTCTCAACTATACAACATTAAAAATAGATTACTTATATATTCCATTACCAAGAAAGTCATAGTTATATACCTTATCGCAATGCATAAATAAAATTGTAGTTCCCATGGAAATGAAAATTTCATACACTCCAGACTTCTAGTGTAGATCCATAAGATGGTTAATACATTCAATATTTTTAAGATTATTTCGTCTAAAAAATCTTGTAAATCTCAATTGTGGCCCTGTCAATGGAATAAAGAAAATCTTTTGTGTGAATTTATCTTAATTTGGGTTGAACATGACAAATAGAGTGAATAATTCCAAAGGATCATGTAATGATCAAGTAATTGGTGTCCATGCCACTTCTCTACTGTGCAATTCTTCCCTAGTTGATTAAAAATTATAAGACAGACAAGGAGTTTCGCTTTAGTTTTGGGTTTGGAACATGAACAGACTAAGCAAGCTCAATTGGGTTTTCTTCAACTCATTCTACAATCTAGAGCTTCCAATACGTAAGATTTTCTGAGAAGTGGGCATGTGCCCAATGGGACTTCTCATCTCCAATCTCCCAAGAGAGAAGACTACAAACAATCGAGAGTCTATAGAGGGAGAACATCAAGTACCTAGAATGTCTTGATTATTAACTATGTGATCTATGTCTCATTTGGAAACATTGTAATTATGATTGAAAGACTATTAGAGGAGCTCGCTCTTGGTCTGGAGGCCACAAAGCAGCCATTTTTTGTGGGTGTTGCGGTTGGATAATATGAATAGAAAAAATTGTGTCTTTGTTTCAGTTTTCAAGAAAATGCAGCAGAAGCAACAAATGATTGTTCCACAATAATTACCTCAGCCAACCTACACTCTAGGACAGGAAGAGGATAATATTATTCAACTAAATGTTGTTGATTAAATACCTATTCATTCCAACTGTCAAAGCTCAACAACTCTTAAGAGCATTATTTTCAATAGAAAGATCAATGAGAGAACAACTGGGAAAGAAGCTAAAGATCCACTTGTGTTTTTGATATATTCTATGGTGAGTGTTACAAAAGTTTGACGATACCCAACAGAGAAAATGTTGAAAAGATTTAGATTTTGTTCATTTGCAATATGCATGGCTCTTTTTCCTGATTAATTGGCTGTGATGGAAGAGAAGGTTATGAGGTATTAAAAGAATCAGTCTTGTTGCGCAGAGAAGCTGGAAAAGAAATGGCAAAATGGAAAAAGTATAATGTGCCCCATTTCCCATCACATCCTAAAGAAAAAGATAAAGGCAGACTGTAGAATCCAAAAATTCTACCGTGCTGTGAAAAAGGTGAAATCCAACAACAAATAGGTTGTGACGATTAAAAATTTGATGACGGTGAAAAGAAAAAAAGTGGTGAAATCTAATGGACGACTCTGATGCTTTACATAGTCTTGCCCGCCTCTACGATATCCTAAACCATCGATCTTTCAAGTCAGGTCTCTTGTTCACATAAGGAATGACTTCAATGTGGTTATTTTGCAGGGTTAGTGCGTTTTGATTTTGTCAACGCCCTTTTATGTTATCCTTCACGATCTTAGCCAAATTATAGGTAATTTAGTCAATGTCCATTTGAATATGTAATCGCATAGTCAACACAATAAAGGTGGAGCCCACCATTGTGGAATTTCAGTTATTAGTTGGGCGTGGAAGATCAGCGATTAGTGGGGCCCTCATCCTGATAAAACCCTACGCTAATTGCGAAAGAAACAAAGCTAAAGATTATTAAGACAAAATGAATATGTCGGTGCAAATTTCACACATTAGTGACATGCAAACCTCGGGTAAAAATGGTGGTCTTCTAAGCTGACTACATAAGGTATCTATGCATAAGGTTGTGGCGAGTTGGTCCCATAAAAAGACCTCAAAATTTTGTTCCCATACATTATAAAATAGGGTCAAGCTAAATGAGAATTAATGGGAATTAGATAGTGATGTGATTCTAGGATGGCACGCCTTGTAACTCGACTCCCTTCTTGTTTAATAGAAAAAGCAAGTATTTTGAGTTCTTTTAATTTCTTTGATACTTAATTGTCTCTGGTCATTTGAATTCTATTTAATTTAATTATGTTGAAGGTGTTTCTTTATTTGAGAAGAGTAACCTATTCTTGCAGATCAATTGTTCAGAACCTATTAGAGGCATGTACGTCCATTGCAACATTTATAACCGTCAAATCTTTGTTTGTTTTGTTTTATTCCACCGCGTTTGAAAAAATGATGGTAGGGAGATCATAAAGCTAAGAAGTACGGGCTAACAGCTAGCGATCATATTTAAAAGTTTCATATGGCGTTCTTATTGGGGTTATTATGATTTAATAACAATTAACCTAAAATATTAATTATGATTCTTAATTAATCTACACCTTTGTATTTTCTTTTTGTCCTTGTCACTTTTTTTTTTAGGGGAATGCATAACTCAACTTTTTGTTTTTCAGGTGAATGCATAACTCAACGACGATAAACGATTAAGAATCCCATAAGTTTGACCAGCGCAAGGAGGAGATGGTTTTGCATAGCCCTTAAGATCAGTGTGCGGAACCACCATTTTCTACCAACCATCTCCAAATTTTTCCCTCACCCCGATCCTTTGCAAACAAAGAGACCATCGATGTCTCACCCCCTGACAAGCAGACATGAAAAAAGAGAATAGAAAAATCAGTGGTTGAGTAGTAATGGACATGGGGGTGCTTGTGGTGGACATCAGTGAGCACAATGAATATGAAATATCAGATCACCTAAGAAAATATGGGCGGATTGTTCTCTTGAAACAGAGGACCAAGAGGAACAGAAAGAAGAAAGCCACATACCGCCAAAGTGAAAAGTCCATAATAACTCTAAAATATTGAAAGGTTAGAAATTAGATCTATTTTATTTTTTCAGCGATATAATCTTTTAAATTTGAAAATATTTTTTTGGCAATGTTTATATTATTAAAATGTAGGAGATGTTTTTTACATTGCTAGGGGAAGCACCATATTTTGACATATATTAACAATATTTTGTTGATTCAACCATCTATCCTATAAATATATGATATATCATATATTTCTATAATAATTATTTGATTTTACGTAGAAAGTATTTTTGTGTTTACATATAAATAAAATATTACAATTGTTAATTTTTACAAATCTTTTAATTAAATTTTTAATGTTGAACTTAATTTTGATTTTTATCTTACTAAACTTATGAATTAAAAATTTCTTTTTAATTTAATTTTTTTCTAATTATATTATATTTTGTTGATTCAACTACCTACCTTGTAAATTAACTATATATCATCTATTTCTATAATAGTTATATTGATTTTATGTATATGGTATTCTTAAGTGTTTATATATAAATAAAATATCATAATTGTAATTTTTTTTTAAAATAAATTCTTATTGTTAAAATTAGTTTTGATTTTTATCTTACTAAAATACTCATTTCATTGTTTCAATTGTATCACAAAATAATCTAACCAACCCTAAGACTCGTCTTCCTTGCTTTGAAATATTAGTGTCATAATATTAAGCAAAACAGTTTTATTAAGCAAAAATTTGTCATCACTGCCAACATGTATATATTTTTATTTTTTTGCATCTCAGTACCAATTTATTCATTGAATATGATAAATTTAAATGAAAATATGTAAAATTACCTCACACATTAAGAGTTTAAAAATAAATCACATTTTAAAGTAATTTTCATTTTCAAGTCAACAAGGTTGACTTGAAACATTCAATTGTAAAACGTGTAAATACAAGTTCATCTACTTCATAAATGGATTCGCTAATACAAGAAATCTCACTCAAGAAATTCACCTTTAATATTTTTACACAAATGAAGGCAAATTATAGACCAAAAAATCTCCTCATTGAATGTCTTCGGTGTACCCATTGCACACCAAGGTGCGATTGCTAGTATACATTTATTGATATAACCTAGAATGTGTTAGTAGTTCTATGACCAAAAATCTTTGTGCAATGAGTAAATTCAATTTAACTATAAATTGAAATAATTTTTAGAATCAATCCACTAGAATACAGTTAGTCTCGAAAAGAAGTGTTAAGTTCACAAATGCTTTCTTTGATTACTTAATTAAAGGGGAAGGAGAGCTACAAATCTATAGGGCCTCCTTATAGTTTGCAATTTTGAAAAGGACAAGGATAAGGTATAAAACCAAAAATCAAGGAATTGATTATCCATGTTTCCAAATCTATGAGGATAAAGTATAAAACCTATAATGCCCTACCAAGGAACCCTCAAAACAATAGGCTAAAGTATGCACTAATATTTTTTTCCTTGTAATTATATAATCATTGACTCCAAAAATGGATAGCATAACATACATTGCATAAGCAATAAAGAAATAGACAATAATTGTCAAATGATCATGCACAAGAAAAAATTTTAAACACTTCCAAGGGTCCCATGGAAACCCCAAAACACTCTGTAGAAATGGATACAAAGGTTTCCCATAAAGCCTCACTAGAGCTCGGACAACATCCAACGAGCTACAAGAGATCCAACCAGACCATTGTCCACGGTTGTCAATCGAGGAGGCTAGGTTAATCCTTAACAAAAGCAACACTAGGTTCATTTTAAAACCCAAATGAAATATAAGATAAACTATACCAAACCAAAAATGAAAAAAAAATATGAACACACATGAAAATATTCTCAAAACTGCAATGAAACCAAATCTAAGGTCAAGATTTGCATAGATCCACAAGAAGTACAAACTGTCACAAATGCAAAGAACAATATTGATGAATGCACAGTTTACCAATATAAATGCATAGCACAAAATAATTAATGTATAGGAGAATAGCATGAATGTGCATAACTTCTAAATATATGCACAGGGACAACAAATCTATGTGGAGTTCTACTTAGAAAGGTTAATTTGTAAAAAATACAAATGTTGACACCAATGTATAGCCTAATAAAGTACATGTCCACACTAGGGAGTGTCAGATACAACAAATTGAGGCCAAACTCACTCGATATGAACATAATCAACATAAATGAAACTAATCTACTAAGCATACTATCATAATGAAAAATCATTAAATGTAAGTACAAAAGGATAAAGAAAAACACATCATGCTTAACACTACGCCACTAGAAGTATTCCACCACCTATACATTGGTCCCTAGAAGTGTTGTTCTACACCGCCCAACCACATGGTATGCTCAGACCCACCATATGGTGCTCGCAAAGATAGTCACATGGCCCAAGCACACATAATGTACATACAAGTAGGCTCACACACATGTCATACAAGTACAACAATTAGGGGATGGCATAACAATTCTAATATAATCACTTTGATGCACATAAAAAATACAACATGGAGAACACTCAACATGTAGATACATAAAATGCAAGTACATAGAGTCACTACTCGGTACTAATAATGGTTTAGTGCAAGAACTCAAGAATGAAGTTTCATTACATGGCATGAGGTGGCCCATGTATCATCAAGCCTTAGATAAACATACACAAATGGCCAGACTCAGTATGTATCTTCAATCAATGTCCGTAGATGGCTAGATATTGTGCCTTTGATCAACATCCTCAGATGGCCATACATTGACTTACTTTTGATCATTGTCCTTGGAGAGCCAAGTAGTCATATTAATTTTTGTTAATGTGTATTACCCAATTTGTTTATTTAGAAATTCACTTGATTAAGACTTTCCACGAGTTACCCTGGTAACCCCTTCATGTCCTAGCCCATCATGGATAGCCACTCCACTCCACTACCTAAACACCAAACAACAGCATCTTGTTTCAACAATGAGGCACTAAAAGATGCTATAAAAGAAGACATAAATCAATGAAAGACTCAAAATTCATAAAACCAAAATGAAGAAAGGCAAGTTCGATTGGTCTCAAACCAAGACCACATGTATCTAAAAGATCCTTACAAGGTACAACTCAGTTGTGCTCATGATGTGGTCTCAACACAAATATGAATTAATCAAGATGTGATCTCATATCAAGTATTAAAAAAATCCCATAAAGCAAGGTAATAATAGGAGGATAACAAAAACCCCATAACACTCAAGGCATTAAATTATGTGGTCACACATGCAAGGTAAACATATCAAGTTGCTTGATTAGCTACTTTTCAAAGTGTGTATATTCCAATGGAATCCATCAAAAATATCTCTAGAACATGAGGATGGCTCACAAGGCACCAAATGCACAAAAAATCCAAATTTTGGCAATAACCGACAAAGTGTGAAAATCTTCAAATTTGTAATAAAAGGGTGAGTTTGGATTGTAATAAGTATTGCTCAAAATTTACTATATTCATTTTAATTGTGTGATCCTATTGCAATCATGGAATACTACCAAGCCAATCATTTAAAACATGCCAAATGTGGCAACCTATAAATTTGGAGACCATGCAAAATGAGATGCACCCAAAAATGTCCAAAAATCAAAAGTGAAATATTGTGATTCTCGGAGAACCCATTGGTTCTTACATACATAGCATCCCAACAATCCAATAAAATCAAGATTGCAAGCTCATCAAAGAAAGGGATGGGCCAAAACACAAATTTAAAAGGTTAAGCCTAAGCGCATGCTCACGTGGCTCAATAACCAAGGAAATAGTCACGAAGCCTCTCAGGATCAAAATTTCACACATTAATGTAAAATTTCATGTGCTAATTCAAAATTCAAAAATAAAAATTCTATACCCTTTGTCTTAAAACATGCCCAACAAGGCAAGGAAGCAATAAAATTCAACTTCCAGACATTCATTAAAATTTGAGTAGCATAACCTTACATTAACCATTTGATTTATACTTAAATCCATACAAGCTCAATCGGGAAAAAGAATAAATTGAAAACATGGGAGAATACTAATTCTCATCCCACGAACTAAAAACAATTTACTTCAAAGAAAGAAACGTAACGTAAGAAGAAATTTCTAGGAAGCCCTACCTCTCCACATGGTGAAAACTCTGAAACAGAGAGAAGAAATAAAACACTCCACAATATTGAAAAAACTTCCATACAAAGGGGAACAATCATGGCATGAATCCAACAAGCTTCTACCCATGAAATTCTCTCACCTGAGTCATTCCCAATGAGAAAAATACCAATTTCTCAACAAGAGGATTGGAGCAATTTTGCTCTCCAAAATGCATAAGTGACAAATAAAATCTAATTCTTCATTATAAAATGTTGGAAATAATAGGAAGTGTGTACTGAGAGGGGAGGGGTGAATCAATGCCTCTAAAACTTTTATATCTTTTAACATTTATCCATTGTGTAATCAATTGTATAACCAACCATCTGTTCTATACTATATTTGTGTAAGATATTTCTGTATGCACCCTAAAATGGTCGCCTAGACTTTGGGCCCCATTTACTATTTTATCAATTTATCAAATCCCTGAATCAATACTTTCAAATATCAACAATATCAATTATATCAATTTCCTTGATCAAATCATAATTATTTCAATATTTCCTAAGGTTTTATCATTTTTATTTAAT
>MU227404.1:969243-987360 GCA_018584345.1 Thuja plicata | reverse complement strand
TATACAATTTTTTTGCAAGGCTAAAAGGAGATGGTGACAGACTGTGTATTTTTTTTTGTTTAAAAAAAATGGCATGTTGCAGTGTTGTTTGCGGGTTTAAATGGGGGAGTGGGTGGCTGGTGTCGTACGACCACCATGCCAATCTACAACCCGCTGCTACAAGGCCACGACTATGGCTGGGGTGCCATGGGCACCGTAGGGGGTGCCAGGCCCTCTCCCCTCCATCGCCTTCCTTAAAGGAAGGACGGGGGAGGATGGGGGTCACGGCTGCCTCCCCCATTTTTTTTCCAAATAAATTTTTTTTTGTTTATTTTATTTTTAAAAAATATAATATAAAATATATATATACAACTGCAGCTTTTAAAACAAATCATAATGTAAGTAAGGGAATAATAGATTGTAATTTTTTTAATTTTTTTTTATACATCACACACACACACACACACACACACACACACACACACACACACATATATATATATATTGCAACATAAACATTGAGAAGCAACTAAAACATCTATTATTTATTGCAAACATAACTCTCTTTTTTTTATTGATGTAGGAGGTATTAACTAGCAAATTTCCTTCATGTGCACCACATTCCTTACTTTATGTTTTTGACTAAATATTAATCTACTTAATGCAGCAATAAAAGTAACAAGAAATAAATGACAGATTTTAAAATTTAGAAAGAGAGTAGCTAGCTTTAAAGAGAATAGAACTATTTCTATGGGTAAATGCATGCATATATTTTTTTGTTTTTGTCACTTGTAACATACTAATAAACTAGGTCTAATCCCTAAGGTAGTTTTATCTTTTCTTTAACTTTCAGCCTTGCAGAAATTTAATGTATATGTCATATAAAATTTAAATGATAAGTGCTTCTATTCTT
Source organism: Thuja plicata (assembly GCA_018584345.1). Lineage (NCBI taxonomy): Eukaryota > Viridiplantae > Streptophyta > Pinopsida > Cupressales > Cupressaceae > Thuja > Thuja plicata. The sequence continues at coordinate 986,468 of MU227404.1, read as the reverse complement.
ATATATATTTCCTATTTCAAAAGGTTATAACAAGATTCATTCTACATATTTTTAGACATAAGAAAGTATTTTTATTTAAATCAAGAGCATGAATACTAAAATCTGAAAGTTTACAACAAAATGATTCTTCCAATTGTCACAAGGATACTTATTTTCAGCCACATGGCTCTTTACATTTTTCTTTCTCTAAATACATTTCTAATATTGCCTCATGGTCTTTACATGAACATATAGTGATGTGCATAAATAAATAAATCTTTTTCTTTCAAGTTCAACACTAAACTTCAATGTAGCTCCAAGCTTTACAAATCTACAAATCAAAACAAGGGAAAAGACAAGAGACCATGGGTTTCTCACCACCCAACCTAGGCCTCTTATGAGGCCACCCCCGAGCTTGGGGAACCAAATGAAGGTGGGTAACAAACAAACTAACAAACAACAATACAAGGAGGAAAAGAAAACTCACATTTTACTCCCAACCCAAAGGCTATCACAATGGGACTCACAAGGACCCTAAAATGGGGTGAAGTGGACCAAATACCCAAGGGAGAAGGCCAATCCCAAAAACTATAACCAAGCCCTCTCATGGCTTACAAAGAAGATAAAATCCATCTCAATATCAAACCCATAATCATCAAAATGTCCTTATGTCTCCCAAGAAAAAACAACAACCAAGGATAGCTTCATGGAGCCCATACTCCATGATTTTTTTCCCTCTCCTCCTTGAGGAGAGACTTTACACCAAGGGATGTCAAAATCCTCCACCCCCAAGGCTACTCTTCCCTCCCAAGGGTGAGTGAGCCTTGAGACTCCCATTAACAAAATTAACAAGAAGAGAAGCAACACACACATATTCCACAAAACATAGAACTTGACTACAAGAACATAACTACATTTCTCAACACAAAACACACTACATTCATCTTTCTTGCAACACAAAAACTGAACAACAAGAAATGAGATGCAAAATGTCCACCAACCTAGATCCAAGCTTATGGCAATAAAGTTATAGAAGAGCTCCCTTTCTGCCTAAGTCCTCTTTCCAATGTCACCAACTCTAGCTAAGTCTCTAAGTTAGAGAGTGGGTGTTCAAAATCTCCAACATGGAGAGTCACTACTAAAAGGCCACTAAAAAACTCATGGGGAGAAGGAAATCCCTCTAATTGGTTTGTCTTCCCTAAACTCTTACAGCTTTCTAAAAATAGATCCTAGAAAGGAAATTCCAAAAAGGTGAGTAAGGTCTTTGCATCAAAATGGAAGAATGGTCTTTCCAAGATCAAGCCTCACAAGAGTTGACTTTCGTCCAACTTGGGAAACCAACTTTTGGAAGGGTCTCTTGGTCAACCAGAGGCTATCCTATGGGTCAAATGGCCCTTACCTATTGGTATAACAAGTGGGCTACTTAAAAATGACCCCAACACACCCCTAGGCACTTTTTAACCCCTCCAAAAATCCACTATAAGGGTACTCACGAAATTCAAATGAGATGACCACGCCTCCATCTCCCAAACCAAGGTATGCATATGGGGATTCACTAATGTACTTACCTAGGTAGGTGGACAACCATTCCCAAGTTGACATGTCATGGTCTTAAGTACATTCACAAGTGTCAAGTGACACACACAAACATTTATAAATCACTAGACACATGTCATATTCCAACAATTAACCATTTATGTTTACAAATTAAATCACAATACAACAAGGTCTTATCTTTCATTAGATGCAACCTTGGCTTAAACTGAGTTCACATATACCTATGTTTGGTTCCCCGGATTAAATACCATGGTCTCATACCTGCACACTCAATTCAAATATCAGTAGTCCAAGGAGATAAAATATTCTTCATAAAGACAATAACCAATATTCAAAACCTTAAGGAAACATCAACATACTAAATTTATTACAAGCAATAATAATTTTATTTAAGCATATAACATAGGGTAAGATTCACATTGCATGATATTTTGACTTAATATCCATTTCTAACAATTCTCATATCATCAATAATCCATAGCATAACCATAATGTTTTTTTTTTAATCAAATGTTTCAAAATAAAAAGTCCATAATAGAAACATGACTAATGGGAAGTGTGTACTTAGAGGGGAGGGTTGAATCAGTACCTCTAAAACTTTTATATCTTTTAACATTTATCCATTGTGTAATCAATTGTATAACAAATCATCTATTCTATACTATCTTTGTGTAAGATATTTCAATTTATAAACTTAACAAACATGAAAACATTCACAGAAACATTCATGAAAGTAATTAACACATAACACAAGATATAGTAATGCAGAAAACCCCTGTTAGAAGGTAAAAACTATAGTGGGGGTGACACCCACAAAAATTTCACTATCTTTAGATTGGAAGGGGTTGGTTAAGGATTACAATTTTATCACTTCTGATGATCTACCCTGTTAGGAGTATTATGTGGAGACTGTTTAAGATCTGCTCTGTTAAGAGCTTTAGCAACACTGTTTAGTGTGCACTCGGTTAAGAGATTTACAATAGGATTCTTAAATCCACCTTTCTTGAAATTATTTCTTATATTTTCTACACTTGTTAAAATGCAGAAAAAAATACTCATTGACTTGAGTGTGTGCAATATACAATTTCTGATTACAGATCCATTCAAAATTACATGTGTAAATGTATCACCTAATGTGATTGATTTTAATACCTCTGTTGCTCGGCAGCCTTTATTCTTGGTTCTTGATAGCCAAATTCATCTTTTGTTATTCTGCTTCTTGAAACTCTCAGTCTAATCCATATATGTGCTCGTTGGCTACAATCATCCTCTAATCCATCTCAATTGAATGATTACAACATCTATTTATAACATAGATTGACCTAATTTAGTTTCACGTATTAGAAGATTAACTCCATGATCAAAGGTTTACAACTTGACCTTGATCACCTAGTTTGCATGTTTTTAATCAATTAGACTGATTAAAACAATTACAATAATATTTCTTGTTCCCCAAGAAATGGATTTAAAGAAAATCAAAATTGTAAATATAGAATATAGTTTTTTTATCTGACATGGAAGTCAGATCCACTTTTCTCAGGATGTAACTGACTTTCGGTGTCTGATGCTCAGTTTTCTCTGAAATCAGTGTGACTGTCTTTCATTGTTTCTTTGTTGAACTATCTGTCAGATTCCTCTCTTGTCTATTCTCTTGGTTTGCACTGTATTTTTCTCATCGGGTTCTACTGTCGAGATCCACTTTATCATGTTCGGGTTGCACTTTCGGTTTAGACTTCAAATTTGTGTCATCAGGTTTATCCTTGCTTGGCACTTTTGGTCTGAACTGAAAACTTGACTTTCGGTGTAGTGTAACCGATTGTTCATTACAATTATTTTATCTTTGCATACTAATGGCAAAACTTTATGTCATCAATCTTCCCCTTTGACATTAGTATCAAAAACTGATATGTGCAAAATACTAACAAAGTTTATAGTATGTACACCATGTATTTACCTTATTCATTTCATGAATCCCCTTATGCATATGTCAGTATAGTATAGTATATGTGTATGTACACTTTGTCTTTATACTATCTCTTCCTTCTCCTTTTGTGCTATATTTTCCTTTTCCCCCTTTTTTGCTAGTAAGGGCAAAGGTGTATACCTATAGCTTATCAAAAATATGAGAGTGAGAGGTCTTCATTTCCTCCATCATATTCTCCCATTTCTCCTTTAGATGCTTAAGGGCCATATGCTCTAATGTGATCTGGGCATGCATGTCATAGATGTTGTCTGCTATAGACATCTTAGGGTGGCAATAAGTTGCCTTGCCAAACTTATGTGTTGTTGCATAAGTGTGAGGTTCGGTAATAGTAGAGCTTGTATTTTGGTAACCTCCTCTCTGAATCGTGATTCTGCTTCCCAAATTTCTTGTCTTAACCTTTTGCTTTTAATGATCTTCTCATAATGCAATTTGATTGCATTTCCATTTGTGGTTAGACTTTGAGCACTTGCATTTAGATCATAATCCATCTTTGCAATCTTGTCATTGTTATCCTTTGTAAATTTATCTAAAGTGAATAGCTTTTGGATTAAGGAAACAAATTTATTAATGATTGGATCTAATTCATTTGTTAACTCTGAAAGCTTTACCTTATTTTCTGCCACTTCTTAGATGATCTTTTCTGTTAGTTTGTATTGAAACTTCTATTCTGCTTGTTCCTCAAATTCATTTTCTGCATCCACATTTTGTGTTATGATGGCGTCGGTGAGAATGGAAAGTTGATCCAGAATGGGGGCATTGTGATCAAAATCAATGTCAGAGACTGTCTTATTTAAGATATCCCTAGTGCTCTCCAGTACTGAGTCTCGGTGCTCCTTCTTAAGCTTTCCTTTGACAAATTTCTCCATATTCTTGGAGTGATTCAAAATCTAAAGTGTTTGGATCACACTTTGGTATTTCTATCATCTCATCAAGTGTGACCTCCAACTTATTATTCTTTGTTTTCTTCTTCTTTTGTGATGCACTTGTATGTAGAATCATATCCATCTTTTCTTCTTTATCTGATGTGCTGGAGGAAGGATTTTGTGGAGTTGTACCTTTGTCTTGCTGCTTTGTGTTTGCCTATTAGTTGTCTGAGGACATCTCCTTATCTACCTTTGGTGTATCTGCAACTTTTCCTTTGGTGTCCTTTAGTGAGGTATCAACTATCTTATCTTGCTCATCTTTCTCTTTTTGCACTTCTTTTGTATCTTTACTTTGTGCATCTTTCTCTATTTGATCTCCATCTGTTTGTTTGAGATCTTCACCTGTTACATTTTGATCTCCTTCGATGACATTCTGTTCATCGGTTGCATCCTTCTTTTCTCCTTTTCCTGCATCCTAGGGTTTTCTTGTATCGGACTCAGGGGACTTCTCCTTCTGTGAGATTATATTGATTGCCTGAATCAATAATGGCATTTGGCCCAATATGTGTACTTTTACAGCATCAACAGATGTATCTTGATCCTTAGGCTGATTAGATGTAATAGTAATATCTTCATCTTTATTTATCTCATTTGCAAGATCATTGGTGATGTCAATAACAATATTTTCCATAGTATTGTCCGGCCATGTTTCATCAACAACATCCATATCCTTGTTGCATGTTGTGTTCAATTCTTCTTTGTCCAATTCTACTGTTGTGACATCCTCTGTGTTATTTATCAGTATGTGCTCTGGGCTAGGTTTAGCTGAAGATTCATCATTGTGTGGCTCATTTGTGAGAGGTAATTTTCTCTTAGGGCTTGCCTCTCAGTAGGTCTATTGATTATTTTACTCTAAATTTTGTTACTATCCTTTTTTAGCTCTATAAGCTTGCCCTGTAGAAATTTGTAAGCTCTCACGTTGGGTGAGAACTCCTTTGCATGTTTCTCCATCATCTCTTGGATTTCTTCCATTTTTTATTCGGGAGGCATAATAGAAACTAGGACTCTTTCCCTTATCTCCTTCTCATTCTTTAATGCATAATTCCATCTGGCAGATAATCTTTCATGTAGTTCTTTTGGCATTTTGTCATCAAATTGTACGAGTGCACATTTGAAGTTTATCATTTCTTTATTAGTGCTTCCTCAACCTTGTTCTGATGTTTGAGCTCTAATGTTATCCACTTTCTTACCTTGGTGTTGGTTAAGCCATCTCTTTTTGCAATTGACTCACATATCTCATCAATAGTTTCAGGAATCTTAGTCTTTTCAGTTTGGACAGATTCATCCTGCTCTATGTCCTATTTGTCTTCCTTATTTAGGATGAGTTTCCTTCTCCTCTTTGGTGTTGTGGTCTTTTTGGTTGGAGGTTTTCTTTTGTAGGTCCTTACTTGATCTTTCGTAACTAATGAAGGACTTGCATAATTTTTTGTCTGACTCCTGGTCCTGGATGTAGCAGTAGTCCTTGGCTTCTTTGATGGTGGAGATAGTGGTGTATTTGACTCTATAGATTTTGAGTCACTCTCCTTATCAACTTCACCGATGGGTGACTGACCCTCAATTTCTACAGTCTTTTTAGTTTCTTCTTCTTTTACCAATAGCCTTTTCTTCAAATTCTTAACCATCTTGTCTTTCTTCATATCAATCTTCTTCACAACCAAGCTAGTTTTAATCCTTTCTTTGGCTTCCTCATACGTTCCAAATTTAGGTTGTGTTTTATCTAATGGCTCATTTATCAATGTCTTAATTGCATTTGATGCTTGATCTATGTTCACCTCATAGTCAAGTGGTGATAGCCATGTTTTCCTTGGTATAACTGGCTTGATGTATGTATAGTCAATGTCTACCATAAAACATATTTCAGTCTTGAAATTTTCAATTAATTGTTCTGGTATCCTTACTCTCTTCTGCATTCTATTTTTGAATCCAACAAAGTATTCATCCATGACTAGCTCAAAGTTGTCTCGTAGTGATTTTATGAACTCACTCATCTGTATGGTCACTGGTCTTGTAGTTTCCCATTGCACATTTCCTATAGATGGGAAAGATTCTTGGAAATAGAAAATATGCACATTATCAGAGAACCAAACTTACATGAATTTGACTTTGAATTTCTTATTGTCTTCATATTCTCTTCTAATCGTCTTAGTAGTAGTTCTGACAGATCCATCTGCAATCCCTTCTTGACAATCTTGTAGGCTGTATCCACTGCTCTTGATGCAATGTTGTTCATCCTAATAGCCTAAAAGAACTTGTATCCTAAGACACATGCTCCAAATTTTAGTTCATCATCATTGATGGTGGATACCTTTAGTCCTCTTCCATCCCATGTAGCTCCTGTATTCTTCTCAATTTCAATTTTAGGTGGGTGCTTCAGTGTCTTTAGCTTATCAGTTATAGGATAATTGGTGACAGCATGTATAACATCCCTGGTTATCAGTTTAGGCTCATCCAACCATAACTTTTGGTCATGTATCATGGTTAGTACTAACCAAATCCATTCGGTCTTGAACTCATTTGGGAACCATAGGGCACTTGTGAGTCCTTTTACCTTGATGTGCTTGTGCTCTTCCTTGATAGTGCCATCATTGTTGCAAAGCTTCTTGAAATATTTTTCAACTTCCAGGTCTCTGATCTCTTCTATCTTGCAGTGTATATACGCTCGCACATCTTCGATGAGCAAAACCCTAGCTGGTATTCTTGAGAATGCACCAGCATTGTCGGGTTGTGAGGAAACCTTTGGGCATATCGTATACTTAGGTTCCTCACATGTATTTTTCTTGATTAGGTTGACCTTGTTCTTCTTAACATTCTTGAGCTTAGCGGTTCTTGATGTAGTTGTCATTGTTTCTGAAATTAGGGCTTTCTTGTAAATGATAAACATAGTTCTCAGTTTATGCTGGTACTTAATTTTCACCTCTATAGTTGTTAGGAGTCTATTAGAGTTCTTGTGAATTGAGTTGGAGTTGCTCTATAATGTTGTCACTTCGTGCTCTGGTTTCGCTTTGTCTCTTTGCTCTGGTCGTTTGGTGAAGAATGAAACCCTTCCATCATCTATTTATAGACTTTGCCCTAAGTCGAGTCATTAATGCTCAACCACTTATCAGTGTTTGATGACAGAGTCGACGGGTGATACACTAACTTCTCTTTCAGTGAAAATGTGATGCTTCAAGGAAGCTTGTTAACTTGTTATGTTCACCGATAGATTTTGGTGTATGGCAAAGACAACTTTGTCAACTTACATGATTACCGACAGATCTCAGTTTTCACTAGCAACTTTAGCCTTTTTATGTTAACCTGCGATTCTCGGTAAGTGTAGGCAACTAAGCTTTGTATGTACACCGATGCATTTTAGTATGTATTAACCGATGAAATTGAATTCATATAATTATAAAAAGTAATACCATAGTGTACCTTTAATCATGCTTAGTTGGTATTTTAACTATGTATAATGGAACTGATGCAAAATATAACTTGGTATAATGCAGCTCCATACTTACTTGATCTTCTTAGGTGGGGGTGGTGATGTCACTAGATCTATTGGATAAGGTGTCACTAATTGCATTGCTTGGTCCAACTTCATCAGTGTTTTTAGCTTTCCTCCACATTTTTTTCTCATCTTCTTGATGTCTTCAATAGTGTTTCCATTGGCAAAGGTGCTGGTCTCTTTCATTCGGTCTCTACAGTTTTTCTTCAGATGACCAAATTTATGATAGTGTAGACATGTCATTCCGAGGTTAGTCCAGGCTCTAGACTTTCTTGTCCATTGTCTCATACAGTTTGTAGCAATGTGACCAAATCTTCCACATGTTGTACAGTTTTCCCATGTATTATAATCCCAAACATATTGGTTACTGACTCTTTTTGATTGATAGGTAGTTTCTTGATTGTTAGGCTTCCATGCTTGCTTTTTCTTCTTCCAGCATTCAAGAGTTGTGTGCCCATGCATTTTTCAAGTAGGACAATATTTGTCCATGTAGGTTTTCTTCTTGGGTTGTTTCACCTTAGATTTACATTCATATTCTTTATGTCCTTTCTTGTTACATTTATAACAAATTCCTATGAATGAAGATGTGGATTTAGGAATACATTTCATTTTTCTCTTGCAAACATTTGATGTGTGGCCTTGCCTTCCATAGTGATTGCATGTCATATTTCTTGGTCTTGGATTTGTATAGACATTCTTTGGATCAGCTTGATTGGGTGATTCTCCATTCTCGATATAGCCTAGTACGGTGTTGTTGTTGGCTCTCCTTTGTCCATTAAGAAAATCATCCATCCTTTTATTGCTTTCTTCAGCTCTCTTGATTATTTCATTATGTTGTTGCTAAATTCTTACTTCTTGTTTCAGCTTTTCATTTTCTTCCCTTAGCTCACCGATAGCTTCTATTCTTTCAATGAGTTATATATTCATTCTATTTTCCTCTTGACTCATAAGAATAATCTGATTTGTAATCTCATGATGATGTTCTGTAAGTCTTTGTATTTCTGACTCTTTTTCTTGTAGCTTTTCCGTAATCTTCCTCCTGTCATCAATAGCTAGTGTTCTTTCTTTCTCATCTTGTCTAGCATTGTTCATGACATCAATCATTCTTACCATTTGTGTCTCTTGACCGATTTGTAGAGATTTTACTTGTCCAACCAGATGTTGATTGATTTCATTCAGACTTGTAATGCTTTCTTCTGATGTGTCTGATGCTTTGTTAGTTGTTGATCTCGAAGATTAAAATAGATCTGGTATCTCTTCTTCATTGTAGTCTGTTTCATTACAACAAGATGCCATAATCTTTCTTTCATCTAGCAGTTGTCTCATCTTGATTCTAGCTTCTTTATACTGCTCATAGAAGATCTGAATTTCTAGCTTCTGATTCTCAATACTCTTGTCAAGCCTATATTTCTCCATTGTATGATCTTTTCTCTTAAGTCTTTAAACTTTCCAAATAAGAGATCTCGCTCTGATACCAATTGTTGAAAATAATGGGAAGTGTGTACTAAGAGGAGAGGGGTGAATTAGTACCTCTAAAACTTTTATCTTTTAACCTTTATCTATTGTGTAATCAATTGTATAACCAACCATATGTTCTATACTATCTTTGCGTAAGATATTTTAATTTATAGACTTAACAAACATGTAAAAATTCATAGAAACAATCATGAAAGTAATTGACACTTAAAATAAGATATGGTAACATAGATAACCCCTGTTAGAAGGTAAAAACTACAGTGGGGATGACACCCACAAAAACTTCACTATCTGTAGATTGGAAGGGGCCGGTTAAGGCTTACAATTTGATCACTTCTAATGATCTACCATGTTAGGAGTATTATGTGGAGACTGGTTAAGGTCTAATATGTTAAGATATTTAGTAACACTATTTAGTGTGCACTCAGTTAAGAGATTTACAATAGGATTGTTAAATCCACCTTTCCTAAAATGATTTCTTCTATTTTCTACACTTGTTAGAATGCAGACAAAAATACTCATTGATCTGAGTGTGTGCAATCTACAATTGCTGATTACAGATCCATTCAAGATTACATGCATAAATGTATCACCTGATGTGATTTATTAATACCTATGTTTCTCGGTAGCCTTTGTTCTTGGTTCTTGATAACCAAATTCATCTTTTGTTGTTATGCTTCTTGAAACTCTCAGTATGATCCATAGATGTGCTTGTTGGCTATAATCATCCTCTCATCCATCTCTATTGAATGATTAAAACATCTATTTATAACATAGATTGACCTAATTTAGTTTCACATATTAGAAGATTAACTCTATGATCAAAGGTTTACAACTTGACCTTGATCACCTAGTTTGCATATTTTTAATCAGTTAGACTAATTAAAACAATTACAATAATGTTTCTTGTTCCTCAAGAAATGGATTTAAAACAAATCAAAACTCTAAATATAGAATATAGCTATTTTATCTTACATGGAAGTCAAATCCACTTTTCTTGGGATATAACTGACTTTCTGTGTCTGATGCTTGGTTTACTCTGAAATCAATTTGACTGTCTTTCGGTGTTCCTTTTTTGAACTATCTATCAGGTTCCTCTCTTGTCTGTTCTCTTGGTTTGCACTGTATTCTGCTCGTCGGGTTCCACTATCGGTTTACTCTTGTCAGGTTCCACTTTATCATGTTCAAGTTGCACTTTTGGTTTACACTTCAAAATTGCGTCGTTGGGTTTCTCCTTGCTTAGCACTTTCGGTTTGAACTGAAAACCTAACTTTTGGTGTAGTGTAACTGATGGTTCTTTACAACTGTTTTCTCTTTGCATACTAATGGAAAAACTTTATGTCATCATAAAATTCACTTCTAGCCAAAATTGAAAAATACACTAAAAATCCACTTAAGCAATAAAATAAAAAAATAATTAAATTAAATCAAATCCCCAGATGGATTGATTTAGCTTGATTCCATAAATAGGAATGCCATTCAACACACTTGATAAAAAATAATAAGATAACAAAAAGGATTAAAAACCAACATTAATTTCTAGCTTGCCGCAATAACCGCAGACAACTATAATGCACAAACAATTACTGGTATAATCACGATAATGCAAATGACATTTGAATTTTACCCGCATGGTAGGTACAAAGGTATAATATATCAATTACATATACACCATCCACACAAGGACAATAAATTGGCTAAGTCACAAATAATTAATGTAACTATCTTTTGTGCCACTACCAGGGATAAAGTCACACTCAAACCTATAGCTTAGACGAAGATGATGTCTAGTACCTATTTACTAAAACATGCACACATCAAGTGCAACTACACACACTATATATATAGTTGAAGCACATGCATATAATAATCAAAGTGCACCTAATAGAAGAGGACGTTCTAGGGGCATAATCCTTCACATCTATTAGAATGTTACGACGCTGATAATTCCATATTTAATCCTTAATGTACAACATAAATTAAAATCTAATTTAAATTAAAACATTAAATAATCATTTTACATCATTTAATTGTATATCAGTGAAAACCCCAAATAAGAATGATGCAGGAGCACCTAGGCTAATCCTCAATTCTTGTTTTGTTTTGGCTTGTACTGACCTTAGCCAAGTCGGTAGTGTTTGGATTTGACCTTATAAGGTCTTGCAAGTGTGTACCTAGGTGGATTTGACTAGGTTCAATCCATCCTAGATGTTTATGCTTTATTAGTGGTTAATGGTAGATTAAGCCTAAGAGTGGGAAAATGGATCCAAAAGCCATCAAGTCTTAGGAAGGGTAGGAAGATACCTAAAATGGTCTCTAGGATGTTTTTACATCATTTTAGGTCAGATGGAGGTCATTAAATTTTGTCTTATGCAAAGTTTTCAAAGTTGTCCAAATGTTGCATGACAACATTTGCAACTTTTGAAAGTTGCATGACAACATTTGGTAGAATAGGATTCTCTTCAAAGAATGATGGTGGTTAGTTGATGTAACAGCCTAAAATCATGAGGAAGGAATATTTAGACATGTAGGATCCCATTTACCAAGGCAATATGATGTAATGATTGATTTGAATTTGAAGGAGAAGCTCCAAGTTTTGGTTTTTGCATACAGTCGACTTGTTTTGAGTTCATGAGTTAATAGATGGATTTAACTAAGTGATCCAGTGTTTCATTAGTTTGGTAGAGGTAGTTTTAAGAACTTTACATTCAATAAGGAAGTTGATTTGAGTTCATTAGATTAGTTTTTCAAATTGTTTTGCAAGTAGAGTAGTTGCTAGTGTTGTTTTAGCAGTTTAGGAAAATATGGCTCCCCAATAACTCTCCACCATGAAAATCATCATGGCCCTAAGGGATATGGAAGAGAAGCCATTGGAAAGTGTACATATGGAAGGAGGAGCTCAGAAGAGTCAGCTAGCTAATTTTAAGGTCATGTCATAGGAAAGTTTAGTTTGCCCGGTTAGGTGCATGACAGTGTTTTGATGGTGTGTAATTGTAGGAGAAGGATTGGGAGAATGAAAAAAAGCATGGGTTAAAAAGAATAGAGGTCCTATAGTTACCTCCTAAGAGGATTAGGCATTGGCCAATCCAGTTAGATAAATTTCCAAGTAGAAATCATAAGATTGCACCAAAATAGCAATTTTTACCCTATTAGCCCTGAATTCTAGGAACCTACTGTACAGAGGCCCTAGAAACCTAAGACCAAAAAAATAATTTGTATCTTGGAAAAGGGTATCTAAATATTAAAAAAAATTGTGGTTTTTTGAGAGTGTTGAGATAGAACTAAGAAAAACTCACTGATTAGGGCTAATTGCCCTACTAGGCCTAAAAGACCAAATTCAGTGTTAGTCTTGAGATCGTTTGTAAAACCATTGATGAACTTTTCTAATGGGGTCATATGAGAGGAAAGAAGTTTTTTAAACAAGGATTTCACCCCCTGCATCACTTGTGATGAATTGGTGAAGAGAATGCACTTGGAATCTTCCAGGGTGGAGTAAGTGAGTGAAGAGAATTTGGTTGATAGTTACCCCTAAGGTGAAGCAAAAAGGAGATCAACTCATTGAGTGATGTTGGAGTGGTTCTAGGATAGCTAATCAAGAACTTGGAAGGTCCTAGAGGAGAAAGTAGGATCTTGTGAAGACTCTAGGAACCATTGGTGTCCTAGAAGAGCTTGTGCAAGCACACCTTGGAGAGCTTCTATTAGATTGGTATCATAGCCAATAATATTTGGCTTGTGGTGAATGTTCCAACCAGAAGAGTCAGTAGGAGAGTCTACAATGGTGATAAATGCAGAGTTGGAAAAGAAAGTGGATGAGCAAGAATAAGAGAATATATTTCTCAGAGAAAGATTAGAAAAATTGGAACACAAAGTGGACCAAGTGGAGGAAAAGACTGAGGAAGTGAAAGATAAAGTTGAAGGAAAAAGCAAAGAGATAGCCCTAGATGATGAGGTCCTAGAATCTGACCCTGTTCTCACTGAAGAACCATTCTTGAAGGAACTAAAAGCATTGAGTGGTAAGGCATTGGAAGGAGTTCTTATCTTCACTAGAAAGATGGAACCAGAGATAGTCCTAGACTAGATTAAAGGACTATAAAATCACTTTGAATGTGATGGTATAACAGAAGCATAGAAAGTGAAAGTGGAAAAGGCTAGACTAAGAGGTTCTACATCACTTGGTGGAAATGTATCCAAGATGAGAGAGAGAAGGAAGGAAAGAGACCCATTTCTACATGGAAGGCTATGGTAACCAAAATTAGAGAAGCATATGTACCGGAAGACTATGAGATTTAGTTGCATAAAAGGAGACAAATTTTTAAGAAAAGAGACTTGGATGTTAACTCTTATACTGAAGAGTTTCAAAGGCTATGCATGAGATCGAGAACTTCAGAAGAGGAAAGTGTGAAGGTAGCTAGATACATTAATGGTCTTAAATGGACTATACAAGATGAACTAAGTTTTCTTACTCCTACCAATATCCAGAGATGCCACCAACTTTCCATAAAGGTGGAAGAGAAGTTGAGAAAGAAACAAGATTCAAGTAATACCAAAGGAAAAGGTAGAGGAAGCGATAACAGAGGACAAAGAAGTGGATATGGTGGTAGAAGTTCAGATTCCAAGAACCAAGGAGAGACTAAGTGGATAGAACAACAAGAATCAAGCTCAAGAAGAGGAAGCTTCAATAGAGGAAGAGACTCCAACAATAATTGGAGAGGAAGAGGCAATAGCCAAGGAAGAGGATCCTACTTTGCAACAATGAAATGCTATCACTATAATCAGATGGGACACCCTACCTATAGGTGTCCAAAGAAAGGATCTACTTCTCAAGGAGGATACAAGAGAGTTAACATTATGCAAGAGGATTCTAGTGGTGGAAACAAACACCCTGAGGTACCCCTAGAATCAGAGGAAGGATAAAATCTGATGATAAGAAGAACACTGATCAAAGAACCAGTAAAAGAAGAGCCAAGCCAGAGAAGATCACTTTTTAGAGTGAAATGCAATATGATGGGTAAGGTATGCAGAATAATCATAGACTCAGGGTGTACTAATAACATTGTATCAGAGGAAGTAGTTAGTTTAAGCTAAATATGAAGAGAATTCCACATAGTAACCCATACAAGGTTACTTGGTTGAACAAAGGACAATATGTCTTTGTGAATGAACAAGCATGGGTGGAATTCTCAATTGGAAGATACAAGGATAAGGTATTGTGTGACATCCCACCTATGGATGCATGTCACCTATTACTAGGAAGGCCATGGAAATTTGACAGACATGCCATGAATCATGGAGCTAAGAATGCATATTCCTTTAAGAAGGATGGTGTGACTTTCAAAATCCAGTCACTATTGGAAGGAGGAGAAGTAAAGACTTCAGGTCCTAATGTTTTTTTGGTGAGTGAGGAGGAGTTCCTACAAGCATTAGAAGAAGGAGAGGGAGTAGTATATACTTTGGTTTTGAATACAAAGGAAAAATATACAAAAAAGACAGTCAAGAAGACATAGATTCCTAAAGAAGTACAAGACTTGCTTGATGAGTACAATGAAATTGTCAGTGATGGGAAACCTGAAAGCCTACCCCCTAAGAGAGCTATAAGCCATCAAATTGACTTTATTCTAGGAGATAACCTTCCTAACAAAGCTTCCTATAAGATGACCCCTCAACAAATGAGGAAATTGCCAAACAAATCCAAGAGCCCCTAAACCAAGGCCTCACTAGAAAGAGTATAAGCCCGTGCGCATTACTCAATGTCCTAGCACCCAAAAAGGGAGGAACTTGGAGGGTATGAAATTATTCTAGAGCTATTAACCAAATCACCATTAGGTATAGGGTTCATATTCCTGGGATAGAAGACCTAATGGACTGTTTAGGAGGAGCAAGGTACTTTACAAAAATTGACCTCAAAAGTGGTTATCACCAAATCAGAGTCAATGAAGGAGATGAATGGAAGACTGCCTTGAAAACTATAAAAGGCTTGTATGAATGGCTTGTGATGCCATTTGGGCTATCAAACGCCCCATCTACATTCATGATACTGATGAAATAAGTACTCAAGGACTACATTGGTAAGTTTCTTGTGGTGTACTTGGACGATATCCTAATTTTTAGTAGGACTAAAGCATAACACTTAAGACATCTGCAAATTGTGTTCAAAATATTGCATGAAGATGATGACATGTAACTAATTGAATGTTTGAATATGTTAAGTTGATCACCGAAATGAATAAATATAACGCAAGACATTAAATCAGTTAATGGATTGTATTGTCATCGATGTCAACTTGATATAATCTAATCGGTTATAATAAAAGTGACAAAGACTTCAGAGAATCAAAGAGATAAAGATTATGCTTTAAGTAATGCATAAAAGACAAGAATTCACTAAGTGAATTCAAACACTGATGGCTAGTGGAACCCAATGGACAGAGATAACCAAAAATTAAGTCATAGTGATGCCCAAGAAAATAAACCGATGAGCATTATCGAAGAGCAGAATCAAAAGCATTACCAACGGCTAGAATTGCAGTGTTAACCGATGAGAAAAACTTTGCAGTGAAGCCTGACGGACAGACAACACCGACAGAGAAGCCCGAGGAGAACTGAAGTGTTGACCGAAGCTATCAAAGAGTTAGAACACCGAAGTTAACTGGAGTTCAGAAATGATAAAATATCTAGCTGGCGGAGCTAAAAATAGACTTAACTGGTTGTTATCATTGTTTTCATCGACAAGATAAAGCCACAGATAAGTAAAAGAATTAAAAATATTTTATCCAATTGGCAAGAATATTTCTATGAGATAAAATAGGAGTTGTGCTTTAAATCAAGATTGGCTAAGATTGTGTATCACGCCAAGAACAAGAAAATCAAGAAGAGAGAAATGATGATATGATGTCCATAAAGAGACAACTTAATTCAATATGAATTAAGCGGAGTGAATGAAAAAAATAGGATACATAAGAGAAACTAATGAAGAAGAAATTCATACAGTCCTGATCAATCAAGCTAAGGAAAGAGCTAAAGATTTCTGTGGACACCAAGCAACAAAGCACAACATCACCGAGCAGAGCAAAAGTGGAGCAAAGGTATTGAAAAGATATATTGATCAGAGTGGTTTAATGAGCTTACAATAGATCTAAAAATTTGTAAGTATAATTTGTATATGTGAACATATCATTTACTGTTTTAGTTTAACCATTGATTCATAGAGTCTCTTAGCCGAGCAGGATTTGAAGGTCCTTTCTATATTGAGATACATCCCAAGGAGTATCAAAAAGTTTGATCATGAAGATAGCATGAGATGCCAGATACCATTTGACAAACTACACTAGATTTTCTCATTGAAGGTAGCATAGAGATGCCCGATATCAAGTGACAAACTAATATTTTAAATCCTCGAACAAGATCACACCTAACAGTGTGTTTGCAACCTATAATAGGGTTGGCTCTTCAGCGAGCTCACTTTAGAAGAGTAAAAATTTTGGGTTACCGGTCCCAAGTGTTTTTTCCCTTAACATGCTTTCCACGTTAAAAATCTATGTGTCAATGTGTTTATGATTCATTACTTTAGTGTTTTTCATTGCACATAACTAATCTAGATTGATTGGTATACACTAAGAAAAAAAAAAAAATTTGGTAAATGAAAGATTTCTATTCGGTAAACATAAAAAATAAGGTTTAAAAGATAACTCCGAGCAGTATTTATTTGATAAGTATATTTGAAGGCATACATCTTGTAGAACTGAAGATAACTAGAGGCTTAATATTGTGGTACTAAGTTTTTTGGTTGATTAATTGGAATTTGTTTAGGCCACTGATTCACCCC
>MU227404.1:888293-969193 GCA_018584345.1 Thuja plicata | reverse complement strand
TGCTTAGAAAGGGAGTTTAACAGCTCAAGCAAAAGATCACAAGATGAACAAACAAGATGTGCCCAAGTTGAATAAAGACAACTTTGCATCATGGAAAAGAAGAATAAGACTCCACCTATCAGGTATTAGTAATGATGTTACTAAACACCTTGATACTAAATATGTGTTTCCTACAGGTCCTCATACTCTGGAGCAATTGAGAGAAAATCATGAGCATAATTTCATGATGATAGAACTTGCTTCCTCACTCTCCGATGTTGAGTTTGAAGATGTCAAAACCTAAACCTCTGCAAATAAAATGTGGGATAAGTTGAAGCTGGTACATGGAGGAGATGCTAATGTACTAAGAGCCAAGGCAGAAAGCCTAATATAGAGGTTTGATTACATAAGGATGAAAGAAGGAGAAAATATCACTCAGTATAGCTATAGAATTAAAGAGGTAGTCAATGCTATCCAAGGAGTTGGAGGTGTACTTGAAGAAGAGACAGTGGTAAGAAAAAGCTTAAGAATATTACTGCCTGTATATGTTATTAGAGTTTCTTCTATACAAGAAATGAGAGTAGTTGCAAACAATAAAATTACTCTAGATAGTCTGATTGGTAGACTGATTTCATTTGAGATGAATAACTTTGATAATAGTGTCTTACCATCTATAGAATCTGCATTCAAATCTTCTTTGAAAATAAGTAAGTCAAATCATAGACACGCTATTAGAAATGATAGTGAAATTGATAATGAGGATCAAGGACTTGATGAGATTGAAGCACTAATGGAAAGAAGATTGCAGAGAGGCAAAGGGAGATACAAAGGTAAATTACCACTTGTATTTTTTAATTGTAAAGAGGTTGGACACTTTGCTGCAAGATGTCCTAACAGAAGAAAATATGACATAAGTAATGACAGAACATATGAAAAGAAGTTTGACCGAGGTGATAACAGAGATTACCGAAGAAATCAAAAAATTGAAAGAAAAGATACCACATGACCGGTGATAAGCAAAAGTTTGAAACTTTTGAATACTATAATGGTGGTTCAATAAGAATGGGTAATGACACACCTTGTCTAGTTGAAGGTAAATGAACCATAATGTTGAATAACCTGATCAAATGTGAAAATTCTTACTAGGTAAAAGGACTAAATTAAAATATGCTAAGTGTTTCACAACTGAATAATACAGGTCACCGAGTAGCATTTGAAAATAAGAAGGTAAAGATATTCAATGAGTCTAGAAGGTTGACCAGAACTCGTGAGCAAACAAAAGGTAACCTTTTCTATATTGATGACATTAACACCACTTGTTTAATGGCTAGAAATGAAGACATATGGTTGTGGAAAAAAATATTGTGTCGTGTGAATTTTGAACATGATAAAGATAAGTAACAAAATAAAAGTCAGAGGATTACTGAGCATGTCAAAGCCTGAGCATATCATGTGCAAGAACTATCAAAAAGGTAAGATGACAAATTCTAGTTTCAAGAGTAAAGGCCATACATCTAATGCAATTCTAGAATTAGTCCATACTGATCTATGTGGACCCATGAGGACAAAGAGTTACTATGGAGATAGGTATTTCATTCTCTTTATTGATGATTATTCTAGAATGATGACAGTTATATTCTTAAAAGATAAATCAAAAGCATTCAAGATCTTTAAATGGTATAAGGCTATGGTAGAAAAATAAAGTGATAAGAAATTTAAATGCATAAGGTCAGATAGAGGAGGAGAATTTATTGCAGATGAATTCACTAATTTTTTTAATGAACATGGAATTAAAAGATAGGTTTATGCATTGAGAACACCACAGCAAAATGAAATTATTGAGAGGAGAAACAGATCAATTGTTGACTATGAAAGAACATTGATGATTGAGAAAAGCATCACTCAAACTTTCTGGAGGGAAGTTGTCAGTACTATTGTCTACACATTGAACAAAGTACAATTGAAGGACACAAAAAAGACACCCTATGAGCTTTGGTATGGTTACACACCCAATGTAAGTTACTTCAGAATCTTTGGTAGTCAATGTTATATTTTGAAGGATGATATAAATGGAAAGCTTGACTCCAAAAGTGATGAAGGTATCTTTCTAGGGTATTCTACCAAAAGCAAGGCTTATAAATGTCTTAACAAGATCATTGAAAGTGAAAATGTAAAGATAGATGAATTTGCAGAAAAGAATGATAAGGAAAGCAAAAGAGAAATAGAGGACTACAATAGGTTTTTTTATACTGAAGATCCTAACACTCTACCCAAGAAATAGTGTATCTCTCTTGAGCAATAGAACATTGCACCCGAGCATCAGGCTACAATTACTAAAAATTGGGATAATACTCAAGATAATGTGCCAAGCGATGGAGATCAAAATGAATGATAAGAAGATGATCAGAATGAATAACAAATAACTGAAACAAAACTTTCCAAGTATGTTAATCAAATCATAGGAGACAAGAAGGCTGGAATGAGAACAAGAAGTAAGTCACTAAACACTAGATGTTTACTTTGTGATTTTGAGCCTAAATATGTTAATACTGCACTTGAGAATGAAGAATGGTTCAGTGCTATGAATGAAGAAATAGAACAGATTGAGAAGAATAGTACATGGACACTATTACCAAGACCTGATGACAATAATGTCATCGGTACCAAATGGATATTCATAAACAAGTTGAATGAGAATGGAGAAGTCACAAGAAACAAATAAAGGTTAGTATGCAAGGGGTATGCACAAGAAGAAGGTATTGATTATGGAGAAACCTTTGCACCCATTGCTAGACTAGAAGGAGTTAAAATCTTACTTTCTTATGCTGCATTCCAAGGATTCAAGGTATACTAGATGGATGTCAAATCTGCATTCCTAAATGGAATACTGGAAGAAGAGGTATACATTGACCAACCAGAAGGGTTTGTTGATCCAGACAAGAGGAACATGGTATGTAGACTACATAAAGCCTTGTATGGATTGAAACACGCACCTAGAGCCTGGTATGAAAGACTTCACTCCTATCTCATTAGCATTGAATTTTTAAGAACAAGTGAAAACAACAATCTGTACTTAAAAGAAGATACTAATGGTAATATTCTAATTGCTGAAATATTTGGTGATGATATCATTTTTGGGGGAAATGAAATTTTATGCAAATCCTTTGCAAAATAAATGAGCAAAGAATTTGAAATGTCTATGTTTGGAGATATCAAATTCTTTCTTGGTCTATAGATTCTTCAACAAGATGCAGGCATATATATCACTCTATCCAAATACATCAAGGAAGTGCTGAAGATATTCAAGATGGAAGATTCCAAGCCAGTTGGAACACCTATGGCTACCGGATGTAAGTTGACAAAAGAAGACAAATCAAATGAGGTAAATCAAACCTTGTATAGATCAATGATTGGAAAACTAATTTATGTTGTTCACACTAGACCAGATATAGCACATGCAGTTGGAATAGTTGTAAGATCCTCTGCTAATCCCAAATAATCATATATGAATGTTGTCAAGAGAATTCTGAGATAACTGAAGAACACCAAGGACTATGGCTTATGGTATAAAAGAAAAGGAAAATTTGAGCTACAAGTCTATATAGATGCCGATTGGGCTGGAAACATTGCTAACCGAAAGAGCACAACTGGAGGAGCATTCTTCATGGGTGACAAACTGGTCACATGGATCAGCAAGAAGCAAGGATGCATCTCTCAGTCTAATGTAGAAGCAGAGTATGTGGATGTTGCTGCAAATTGCTACAATATTGTATGGATCAAACAGTTGTTGGAAGGTATGAATATGAAGATCCTTGAACCAGTGATTATCCATTGTGATAATACCAATGCAATTAACATTTCTAAGAATCCATTCATGCATGCTAAGACTAAGAATATTGATATCAAGTATCACTATCTAAGAGAACAAGTGCAAGAAAAAGAGGTGATACTGGAATATGTTCAATCAAAGGAACAATTAGCTGATATATTCACCAAGCCATTACCGAAACATTTGAGTACTTGAGACAGAGACTAGGGGTATAACCCTTGTCTATCGGTCAGTAAGCTGACTAGGAGGCTGCATCATCCTACACACAATCATAAGATCATTCATGTTGATGCAAGCACCGAGATGAATAGAAACAGATACATTTGTACACAATAAGGTACAAATCTACACCTAACACTAGAGATAGTGTATTGCTGATGGATAGGGAAATTCAAGGAGTATATTATAAAAGGAATGGAAGATGATATAGAAGAAAATTGTTTGGCATTGTTGTTAAAGGGAGAGAGATTCTCATTATCATAAGGGAGAGATATTTTCTTTATCATAAGGGAGAGATGATCTCATTATCAGGAAAAGATTATATCATGATTATCCATGAAGAGAAGTTACTGAGAATCAAAAGGAAAAGTTAATCTTTATCCATAGGGAGAGATTACATATGAAATATCCATATAAGGGAGAGAAGTAACAAAGGGAGAGAGTACATACAAAGGGAGAGATTACTGTCAAAGGAAAAAGATATTATCAGGAAGAGGAATAGTCAAGGCAGAGTACATATCAGAATAGAGACAGAAGCTACTACATCTATCCAATGAAGGGATTGAAGATTGAAGAAACTCACTCTGCAAGAAACAAATCTAAGCTATTTGAGCTTACCGAGAGCCAAAAATTTGTAATAGTTACAATAGGAAAGATTGATGAAACTGTTATATTTCATATTGTATTAGTAATAATATAGTATGATAATGTAGTGTGTTTCCATCAATGCCAAAGGGAGAGATTGATGACATGTAACTGATTGACTGTTTGAAGATGTTAAGTTGATCACCGAAATGCAGAAAGATAATGCAAGACATTAAATCAGTTAATTGAATGTGTTGTCATTGATGTCAACTTGATATAATCTAATTGGTTATAATCAAAGTGACAAACAATTCAGAGAATCAAAGAGATAAAGATTATGCTTTCAATAATGCATAAAAGTCAAGCATCACTAAGTGACTTCAAACACCGACGGCTAGTGGAACCCGATGGACAGAGATAACCAAAAATTAAGTCAAAGTGATGCCCGAGCAAATAAATCGATGAGCATTATCGAAGAGTAGAATCACAAGCATTACCAACGGCTAGAATTATAGTGTTAACCGACGAGCAGAACTTTGTAGTGAAGCCCAACGGATAGACAACACCGACGGAGAAGCCTAAGAAGAACTGAAGTGTTGACCGAAGCTATCAAAGAGTTAGAACACTGAAGTTAACATGAGTTTAGAAATGACAAAATATCTAGCTGGTAGAGCTAAAAATAGACTTAACTAGTTGTTATCATTGTTTTCATCGACAAGATAAAGCTAGAGATAAGT
Organism: Thuja plicata; assembly: GCA_018584345.1. Taxonomy (NCBI): domain Eukaryota; kingdom Viridiplantae; phylum Streptophyta; class Pinopsida; order Cupressales; family Cupressaceae; genus Thuja; species Thuja plicata. Next base: position 963,844 of record MU227404.1, on the reverse strand, counting down.
AAAAGATTTAAAGTTGTTGTATCTAGTTGGAAAGAAGATTTGTACAAGATAAAATAGGAGTTATTCTTTAAATCAAGATTGCCTAAGATTACGGATCATGCCAAGAACAAGAAAATCAAGAAGAGAGAAATGGTGATATTATGTCTATAAAGAGACAACTTAATTCATTACGAATTAAGGGGAGTGAATGAGAAAAAGAGGATGCTGAAGAGAAACTGATGAAGAACAACTTCCTACAGTCCTGAACAATCAAGTTGAGGAAAGAGCTAAAGATTTCTGTGGACACCGAGCAATAGAGCACAGCATCACCAAGAAAAACAAAAAGTGGAGCAAAGGTATTGAAAAGATATATTGATCAGAATGGTTTAATGAGCTTACAATAGATCTAAAAATCTACAAGTATAAGTTGGATATGTGAATAGATCATTTACTATTTTAGTTTAACCATTGATTCATAAATTCTCTTAACCGAGCAGGATTTGAAGATCCTTTCTATATTGAGATACATCCCAAGGAGTATTTAAAAGTTTGATCACAAAGATAGCATGAGATGCCATACCATTTGACAAACTACACTGGGTTTGGTCATAGAAGGTAGCATAGAGATGCCCAATATCAAGTGACAAACTAATCTTTTAAATCCTCTAACAAGGTCACACCTAACAGTGTGTTTGTAACCTTTAACAGGGTGGGCTCTTCACCGAGCTCACTTTAGAAGAGTGAAAATTTTGGGTTACCGGTCCCAAGTGGTTTTTCCATTAACAGGGTTTCCACATTAAAAATCCATATGTCAATGTGTTTATGAGTCATTAATTTAGTGTTTTTCATTACACATAACTAGTCTGGATTGATCGGTATACACTAAGCAATTTACTATTTTTTGGTAAATGAAATATTGATATTCGGTAAACATAAAGAATAAGGTTTAAAAGATAAATCCAAGTAGTAGTTATTTGATAAGTATATTTGAAGGCATACATCTTGTATGACTGAAGATAACTAGAGGCTTAATATTATGGTACTAAGTTTTTGGGTTGATTAATTGGAATTGTTTGAGACCACTGCTTCACCCCCCCCCCCNCTGCTTCCCCCCCCCCCCCCCCTCTCAGTTATTTCTAACAGAAGAGAAGCTAATGATCAACTTGGATAAGTGTGAATTCCTCAAGCAAGAGTTAGTATATCTTGGGTTTGTGTTGTCTCATGGAAACCTCAAGATGGATCCAAGAAAGGTACAAGCCATTTTCAACTGGCCTACTCCCAAGACTGCAACAAAGGTAAGAAGTTTTCATGGTCTAGCTCAATACTATAGAAAGTTCATTAAACAGTTTAGTGCTATTTGTGATCCTATGCTAGACACCATAAAAGGTGGGATGAAAACAAATTTTATATGGAATGAACAAGATGACCAAGGATTTGATTTTTTGAAGAAGAAGATTGCCACTCAACCTATCTTGATATTACCAAGCTTTGAGAAGCTCTTCACAGTTGAGTGTGATGCTAGCAATGTTGCCATTGGAGGAGTACTAAGCCAAGAAGGGAGACCAGTGGCTTTTCACAGTGAGAATCTCACTGATGCTAAGAGGAAGTATTATTCCTATGACTTAGAGATGTATGCTCTAGTCCAAAGACTAAGGAAATGGAGGCACTATTTTCTTCCAAAGGAATTTGTGGTGTATTCAAACAATCAAGCACTTAGCATTCTGAATTCACAAGATAAGCTTAATCACAAGCACATGAAGTGGGAGGAGTACTTGCAGGATTACACCTTCAATGTCAAGCACAAGAAAGGGGTGCAAAAAAAAGTGGCTGATGCACTTAGTAGAAGGGTTTTGATAGTACAAGAAGTACAACTGCAGAGCATGGGAATTGATAGTTTCAAGGACTTATATGCAGAAGATGAAGACTTTGCAAAAGAATACAAGGTATGTAAAGAGTATAAGAATCATTTCCATAGTGAATTTTTTGAATATACTATGCAAAGTGATCTATTGTTCAAAGGGAGTTAGTTATGTATCCCTAGAGGATCAATTAGGGAAAATCTGATCCAAGAGAAGCACAATGGTGCACTTAGTGGTCATTTTGGAGTCAATAAGACTCAAGAGTTGGTGCAGAGGTTTTACTTTTGGCCTAAAATGAATTTGGACATCAGAAGGTATGTGGAATGTTGTGTGGTGTGTCAGAAAGCCAAGGGAACATCCTCCAAAGCAGGCCTTTATCAACCTCTCCCCATTCCAAGCAGACCTTGGGAAGGTTTGAGCATGGATTTTGTTGTGGGATTGCCAAAGACTAAGAAAGGAATGGACAGTATCTATGTCATGGTGGATAGATTCAGTAAGATGACACATTTTTTCCAATGTAAAACAGTGCATGATGCTTGTCACATAGCTCAATTATTCTTCAAGGAAGTGGTAAGGATCCTAGCCTTTCCCTTAACCATAGTGTCAGACAGAGATAATAAATTTATGAGTCACCTTTGGAAGACATTGTGGCACAAATTGGTAACCAATTTGTCCTTTGAGTCTGTATATCACCCTCAGATAGATGGCCAAATAGAAGTGGTTAATAGAATCCTTGGGAACCTATTGAGGTGTCTCACAAAGGAGTATGGTCAGACTTGGGATCAATTCCTAGGACAAGCAGGGTATGCATACAATGATACTGTGAACAAGACTAATGGAAAGAGTCCTTTTGAAATTGTTTATGGACTATACCGTAGAGGAATATTTGAGATCAGAGAACTAAAAGATGGAGCCAAGGGTAGTGGTTATGCTGAAGACTTTGCACACTCCATGAAAGAGGTGCATGAAATAGTGAGAAGGACTCTAACAGAGAATATTGCAAAAATCAAACAAAAGGTGGATGAAAGGAAAAAGGAAGTTCACTTTCAAGTATGGGATCTTGTTATGGTCCATCTGAACAAAGCAATGTTATAGAAGGGAGTACCAAACAAGTTGCAGATGAGGAGATTGGGGCCATGTACTATTCTGGCCAAGTATGGCAAGAATGCATACAAGGTAGAGCTCCCTGGAGATATTGGTTTGTCTCCGGTCTTCAATGTTGTAGATCTGGTTCTCTATAAGGGGTCTACTCCAGATCCACACCAGAGTCTTACTGAGGTTATACAAGAGGTGGAAGATCTGAATATGAACCCTACACCACCTAAGAGAGAAGAGAAGATACTTGATTCAAGGGCCTACAAGAAGACTAGACAGAAGACCTACTATGATAATCTGATCAAATGGCATGGAAAATATGATGCATAGGTTACTTGGATCAATGAGGCAGAGTTCAAGAAGTTGGGCATCAATTCCAACTTTCTCAATCCAAGGGTGGATTGAAATCCTTTCATTTTGGGAGGATGGTGCAGGAGCACCTAGGCTAATCCTCAATCCTTTTTTTTTTTGGCTTGTACTGACCTTAGCCAAGTCAGTAGTGTTTGGATTTGTCCTTATAAGGTCTTTCAAGTGTGTACCTAGGTGGATTTGACTAGGTTTAATCCATCCTAGATGTTTATGCTTTTTTAGTGGTTAGTGGTAGATTAAGCCTAAGAGTGGAAAAATGGATCCAAAAGCCATCAAGGCTTAGGTAAGGGTAGGAATATGACTAAAATGGTCTCTAGGATGTTTTTACATCATTCTGGGATGGATTGACGACATTAAAGTTTGTCTTATGCAAAGTTGTCAAAGTTGTCCAAATGTTGCATGACAACATTTGCAACTTTTGAAAGTTGCATGACAACATTTGGCAGAATAGGATTCTCTTCGAAGAATTATGGTGGTTAGTTAATGTAACAGCCTAAAATCATGGGGAAGTAATATTTAGATATGTAGGATCCCATTTCCTGAGGCATTATAATGTAATGATTGATTTAAATATGAAGGAGAAGCTCTGAGTTATGGTTTTTGCATACAGTCGACTTGTTTTGAGTTTGTGAGTTAATAGATGGATTGAACTAAGTGATCTAGTGTTGTAATAGTGTGGTAGAGGAATTTTTAAGAACTTTTCATTCAATAGGGAAGTTTATTTGAGTTCATTAGATTAGTTTTTCAAATTTTTTTGCAAGTAGAGTAGTTGTTGGTGTTGTTTTAGCAGTTTAGGGAAATATGGCTCCCCATAACTCTCCACCGTGAAAATCATCACAGCCTTGATAGATATGGAAGGGAGGCCATTGTAAATTGTACATATGGAAGGAGGAGCTCAAAAGAGTCAACTAGATAATTTTAAGGTCATACCCTAGGTGAGTTTAGTGTGCCCGGTTAGGTGCATGACAGTATTTTGATGGTGTGTAATTGCAGGGGACGGATTGGGATAATGAAACCAAGCATGGTTTTAGAAGTATAGAGGTCCTATAGTTACCTCCTGAGAGGATTAGGCATTGGCCAATCCATTTATATAGATTTCCAAGTAGAAATCAGAAGACTGCACCAAAATAGCCCTATTTGCCCTATTAGCCCTGAATTCTAGGAACCTACTGTACGGAGGCCCTAGAACCCTAAGACCACCAAAATCCTTTGTATCTTGGAAAAGGGTATTTGAATATAAACTTTGTTTTTGGGGTTGTTAGATATTTTTGAGAGAGAAGTGAGAAAAACTCACTGATTAGGGCTAATTGCCCTACTAGGTCTAAAAGACCAAATTCAGTGTTAGTGTTGAGATCCTTTGTAAAACCATTAATGAACTTTTCTAATGGGTTCATATGGGAGGCAATAAGTTTTCTCAACAAGGATTTCACCCCTTGCAACACTTGTGATGAAATGGTGAAGAGAATGCACTTGGAATCTTCCAAGGTGGAGTAAGTGAGTGAAGAACATTTGGTTGATAGTTACCCCTGAGGTAAAGCACAAAGGAGATCAACTCATTGAGTGATGTTGAAGTGGTTCTAGGCTAGCTAAGCCAGAACTTGGAAGGTCCTAGAGGAGAAAGTAGGATCTTGTAAAGACTATGAACCATTGGTGTCGTAGAAGAGCTTGTGCAAGCACACCTTGGAGAGTTTCTATCAATGATATCCATCAATATGATAAGGAACAATATAACATCACAATAATAAGTATACCCTTAGATATAAAATAAACTAGGTACCATCATAGAAACACCACTGATATTGAAAAATGAACATAAGAATGTACAGCAATTAGGCATCTCATAATGCCAATATAAAATCATCACATGCAAGTATTCATAGAACTCTTACAAATCAACAAAAGGCGATTAGTCCCTTGTCACGAATCCTGAGGGGAGCACTGACCATTTTTCCAACAATATCCCTCCAACGTTACCTGAGGGGATTCAAACCTATGACCAAGCTGTGATACCACTTGTTACAAATCCACAGGAGGCGATTAGTCCCTTTTCACAAATCCTGAGGGGAACGCTGGTCATTTTGCCAACAAGAACATCATCAAGAATCAATCTTGGATCCATATCGCCAAGAGAATGTTAAGCCTGCATAACTTAGAATTTTTGACATCTTGAATCAGGTAACCAACAAGATACACCACCATGGTTCTCACAACCAGGCATAAGGACATAGGCAACTTTTCAATGCACTGACATAAATCAAATCACCCCGAAGGTACTAACCTTTCATGGGTCCAATATGATCATACAATACAAGCATATATCCATCCAAGTATAAGTTGAACTCAACCAATCACATAAGGCAACAAAGAAACATCCAAAGCTAGAACAAGGCATCACAACATAATGCTGAAAATGATTATTATCCATGAATGTTGAACCCTTTTTCATGTTTTATTTTAATTACACAATGAGGATAAATAAAAATAGAATCCCATTAATGTTGAACCCTTTTTCTTATCCTACCCGTGTAATTAAAACAAAACATGAGATACAATCTAGTGAAGAGGGAAACTAAAACGAGTATAAGGTTTCTCCAAAAAATACATAAAATTTCTAGCAAACTAAGCCAAAGTCATAAAAATATTCATTTCTTTGAACCTTTGCCTTATTGTCAAAGCCGCAAAAGCCACCAAAAACATTATATTGATATCCCTTGTTCTGTAGGGTCTACCCTACCTCTCATTTATATGTATGCTTCTCTTTAGTATAAGACATCAACCTCCAAAATAAAATTGATTTCCTATCATTTGTATCATCCAAAACTAAAAATGACTTCATCTCACTATTCATATCTATAAATAATCTATATATAAATAACTCCAACTTGAACTCTTTAAATGTAATAAAAGATAACGTAGTATATAGTCATTTCTAATATTGCTCTACACAATGAAAAATTAAGAGCTAGTGGAATAAAACTTCTAATTAGGAGCTTCCACATCAATATCAAATTAATGTATTATCGTATTTTAATTCTTTAATTTTTAACTCAAACTCATTAAGCTATATTTCTTATTGTAAAACCGTATCTATAATAAACATAATTTTTTCCTTTCATTTTATAGACTTTAAATTATATATTATATAACTCACATTTTCAATCAAAAACACATCTAATCATCTGAAATCAAGCTCATTAACCTATATTTCTTAGACTTTAAAATATATATTATATAACTCACATTTTCTATCAAAAACTCATCCAATCATCTGAAATCAAGCTCATTAACTTATATTTCTTAAATTTTAAAATATATATATAATATAACTCATATTTTATACAAAAACTCATTCAATCATCTGAAATCAAGCTCATTAACCTATATTTCTTAGACTTTAAAATATATATTATATAACTCACATTTTCTATCAAAAACTCATCCAATCATCCAAATCAAACTCATTAACCTATATTTCTTATGATAAAAACCCATCTATAATAAACATGAATTTCCTCTTTGAATGTTGCACATTTACTTCTCCTTAAAGATGATCACTAGAATGATTCCAAAGATCAATTGAAAAATGTATACATAATTTCTACCCAAGCTTGCATCAACTACTAATGAACTTTGAGAAGAGAATTACAAATAGGCCCATTGCATTTAATTATTTTGTATGGATAGTGCGGTTTGATTTTGTCAACGCCTTTTTCAAGTTAGGCTTCACGATTAGCGATCAGGGGTAATTCCAGGCTATTTAGTCAACGTGCATTTGAGTGTGTGATATTTACAGCGGGGGAGAAATGAGGCTTCGCACGATCAACACAATAAAGGTGGAGCCCACCATTGTGGAATGTCAGTGATTAGTTGGGCGTGGAAGATCAGCGATAAGTGGGGCCCTCGCCCTGATACAACCCGGCGCTAATTGCGAAAGAAACAAAGGTAAAGGTAAAGATTCTTAGACAAAATGAACGTGTCGGTGCAAATCTCCTGTAAAAATGGTGGTCTTTTAAGCTGACTACATAAGATGATAACTCCCATGTTAAGGGCCTGAGGAGCACTCTGTGCTAAGCACATGAAAATGAGTGAGTTTGTTAAGCTCTTACTCTTTGTTGTGCTCATACAATGGACGTGGCCTTCTCTTGAGCCAGCATTTGTGAACGGATATGGGCGGAGAGGTCCGTTTGGAAGGCGTTACATTATTGTGGATAGCATGGGACGAGGCCATTTTGGGAGCGTTCAGGAAGCTGTCGACTCTGTTAGACATGGCAACAGAGAACGGGTTACAATAGAAATCAGACCCGGTTCCTACATGTACGTTTTTCTTCCATGCTTTAATCCTCTAACTAAGATCAACTATGAAGCAAAAACGGTCTGGAAGTTTTAGATTTGTTGTTGTTAATGCAGAGAGAAGGTTGTCGTCCCTCAAACAAAGCCATATATTACATTACAAGGCTGGGGAAAGGAGCGCACTGTTATTGAATGGCATAACAAAGCCAGTGATGTTGGACCAGACGGGCAGGAGCTTCGCACTTACAATACAGCCTCTGTTACTGTTCTTGCTAACCATTTTTCTGCCATGAACATTACTTTCAAGGTATTCACAAAAAATACTTCTCAAGAACAAATTTTGATGGTATGTGTAAAATTTCTTAGATGTGGAAAACAGAAGTTCCAGAAACTGGGCTACTTTGCAATCTATTTGATCTTTGAATTAAGTGCGGTTTAAAAATCTTTGTTTTAGAATTCTGCTCCGGCGCCATTACCAGGAATGGAAGGATGGCAGGCGGCGTCTTTTCGCATATCAGGAGACAAAGCTTATTTCGTGGGCTGTGCATTCTATGGCGCTCAAGACACCCTCTGTGACGACTCCGGCCGCCATTTCTTCAGAGAATGTTATATCGAAGGCTCTATCGACTTCATCTTTGGCAACGGCCAATCTCTATACTATGTACATTATCAATGCTCTACAAACTAAATAAATCAGAACATAAAATCTGCTGTTTTAACTAATATTTTCTCCTGCAATTCCTAACTGCAATGAATTTGTGACAGAAAAGTGAGCTGCACTCAGTGGCCCAAGTGTTCGGATCTGTGGCGGCACAGGACAGGCAGAGGCCATACGAAAAAACAGGGTTTTCATTCGTGCACTGTAAAGTGACTGGGAGAGGGCCCCTTTATCTGGGGCGCGCAATGGGGAAATACTCCCGTATTGTTTACGCTTATTCATATTTCGAGGACATCATAGCTGGGTGGGACGATTGGGACCATCAGACCAGTAAAGAGGGGTAGCAATCTATTATCTTTCCATTTGGTTGTTTGTGTAATTGGGTATGAGTTAAATTGATTGAAATGATTTGGCAGGGTGATGTTCGGGATGTATAGATGCTATGGGCCAGGAGCTAGAGCTGCGCGTCGTAATTCGTGGGCTCAGGAATTGACACCATCGCAGGCTAAGCCATTCCTCCAGAAAAGCTTTGTAAATGGGTGGCATTGGATACCTGAGAGGTTTGATTAGTGCATTGTCAGACTGGTGTCTGTCTCCCACTAACTATACAAAATAAAGTAAACCGCCGATTCATAAAGCGGATTGTGGAATTTTTCTTTGTGACTTTTCTGGAGTTTAGGCGAGTGATTGACGGAATGAAGAGAGCGTTAATTTTCCTGTCGATGTTGAAACGGCCCGTAAGGGTCCTCTTTACCGAGTCTCTTTGGCGGGATTAGAATCCCAAATAGCAAGAATGAGTGTTATTTTATCTTATTGGATTGAAGACAAAAATATATGTTTATAGCTTTTGCAGTTTGTTTTGAGCGAGTCAAATGGATTTTATAATCAATGATAATATGGTTTTGGAAACGGAGTAGTGGGTTAAGTAGGTTTTATTTTTGTTGAATACTTTGTACATTCTAAAATAAGTTTAATTGGATTTGATGTTGGGGCTCATAATAATTAGTTTATAGTTGTAAAGGATAAAATGATGTGTGTGGGGGTGTGAATGTGATAAATGTATATGTTGTAAGGTATGAAAATGGTGTTGAGGAGAAGATAAGATTCTCTTTTTAGTCCTAAATTTCACAAAACAAAAATTCACTTTGATCAACTATAAGAAAATGGTTAATGCACAAATGCATCAATCAATCAGAAATAAGAAGAAAGAAGAAAGTCTTACAATCCCGAATAATGGATGAAGAGTATGTAATAGATTTGAATTGATTAAGACCTTAATTGAAATGAATGGAAGACGAGTACTAACCTCAAAATATAGCAGATCTGGAAAAGTCTATTTTCTGATGTCTGTGTTGTGTTTTGAGAAATTCTGCAACCGGTTTAGGAACAGAAACGTAAAGACGGACAAAACTTAGAAATATTTTCCTTTTCTGAGTTAGGTCGACCTTGACCTCTTTGCGGGGGTGCAATCGTACCCCAAAATATCGACTTCGACCTGCACTGCTCCGATAGAAATTTTGTTCACGGATCCCGGAAGTTAGCCGAAAAGGGTATCTGAATCTGCTCTAAAATTCGTTGTCCTGTACCTGTACCTACAAGAAAAATAGTTTTGTTTGTTGGGGCGGAGGGGTTTGCCTTGGTCAAACCCCGATTTTGGAATTAACCTTAAATTATAATTGAAATTGCATAAATAAACAAATTCACCTTGCTTGTATAGAAACCCTTGTGGCGGATTCGAATCCTTGGATCCACAAGTATGTATGCACCCAATGAATGTAGAATGTAGGATGTCTCAAATCAATTGCTTTTAGATCTTCAACACGAGTCTTGAATGGATCTTGGAATAGGAAGAGGCTTGCATAGATGTGGATGGAGAAATCTTCAACAAGAGGGCTCCATAGAGCTTGAATCCTTCAATGGCTACCAATGGATCTCCTTGATGAATTGAATGCTTAAATGTCTTTGAATTCTTGAATGCTTGAGAGTAGATGCTTGCTTCAATAGATCATGCATAGAGTTTGGATGGATGAAATTGCTTCTTGCGTCTTAGTGAAAATGAGAGGAGAAGGCTTCCTTATATACCAATCTAGGGCACAATCTTCTAGAGAGGCCTACATAGGAGAATTAAATTCCAATTAGACCTATACCCCTAGAAGTGGACCCATATTAAATATAATTTTAAGATTCGTTGCCTCGAAGACCGAAACAGCCGACCCAGAAGTGGGAATTAAATCTTTCCGAAGCCTAACATCCAGAAACCCTGAAAACTTAAAAATTTGGACCCTGTGTCAAGGTCAAGGTATACTCTGACCTAGGTCAAGGTCAAGGTTGAGCTTGACCTAGGTTAGGGTCGAGGTCGACCTTGACCTAGAAGGTCAACCTTGACCCTGAGGTCAAACAACTTAGATTTGCATATCAGGGTGCCAGAAATAGGTCAGAGAGAAGTGGAAAATGGGGCAGGACAAGGGGAAAGTCAGATCCAAGTCAAAGACACATTCAAGGCGCTTGACATGACCCCAAACCTTTTAATCGGACGGATAAACCAATCCAAAATGGAATTGCTTCCATTTTCTAACTATACATTTAGCCCCCACTTTAGCAAGAGTATGGACTCGATGCAAACTCTTGGTAAAGGAGATCATAAAGAAAACATAATCTTATTGAAATCAAAAGGGACAAAGGAATCCTCAACCCCCAGGGACTTAAGTCTTTATCAACCCTAAGATCACGATAAGAGAGACATCATCAGTCAGAGAGAAAAAGATAGAGGGTGTGATTACCTCGCCCAATAAGAACCTATGTCCCATTATGAATCACACAAGCAAAAAGTGCAACTAGAAAGATGGAGTTGAATCGCCTAGTGAATGTGGCTACTCACTAGTCAACCCATCAAGGTTTTACTCTTAGGAATATTCTACTCCAAAAGAGCAAAGTCAACATATAGAAAGATCCAGTCTTAAGGACACCTTCCGTCCTTAAGGCATCAAAATATTCTAAATTGAAACTGGAGGGATCAAGAGATCCTATAAGGTAAAAATCCATGCTTTAAAGATTAGTCTCTAATCCAAAAAAAGGGAGAAAATTTTTTAAGTTTTGAAAATATTTTGAAAGTGCATGTGTGCAAAAAGTAAGTAGAGCGTATGCCCCCATGTTAAAGTCATTGCTAACACTTTTACAGGAGCAATGGATTTAACAGAAACATAAACAACTCCATTGATTATGTTTCCACTACAAGATTCCCCCAAGCAAAGACAAATCAAGGGAAATACCACATAAACATATAGGGAACACAGAAGGGATCTACCTACTGTGGGGTCAGTATGATCATAAGATAATATGTATATACATATATGATATTATTGCAAATGAATTGACATCATTCCCTAAATAAAGTAGAACTACAATCACAATGGAGGAAAGAAAATGCAAGAGTTACGAAGAAGAGTCTTTTCGGACCATATCATGGAGACCAAAAAGAATTAGTGCTACCATATCGCAAATCCAAGCTGACTGCACAAGGAAAACATTTACGAACAATAGCACATGTACAACATAACATTCAAACAACATATAGAAGAATAGAGATACATATAGAGGAGTTGTACAATAGGGTCGATTCCTTTATCACCTTGCACCAAAAAAGTAACAAGGGTCGTATAAAAGAGTCTAACAAACATTTAGCAAATACATTACGGGAGAAGCACAATACAACATGTAAACACATAAAAGGCTACCATGAAGGACAAGCAAATCAAGCGCATCGCCTACTCTCCCTGTCTTAGTTTATATCATTTAGGGAAGGTGGGAAACTCGCAAGAGGGACTATATCCAACACAGTTGGAATAATAGTCAGTTCCAAACAAGGATCCTCTTGAGAATTGCAATGTTTGATACTAGGTGTAATTATTAGTTGTGTGGAAATTATATGAGGTAAATCAGTATCAAGATGAATAGTCTCATATTCATCATTAGCATCAATAGGATCATCAAGAGTATCTTCTTCATCAAGATTAATCGAAATAGAATCTAAGATGCAAATAGAATCATCATAATCATTCATCTTAACATCATTATAAACATTAACTTCCTCCAACACATCAGGAATTGACTGGTCAAAAGAAAGTAATGAATGTCAAAGAATAGAGGCACGGGCCCTAGCGTGAGCTCGATGCTTCTTACGATGTTCATTGGAAGATTTGTTACGTTTTGTCTTGTTTGAAATATGTTGAGAACTAGGAGGAACAACAACTGGTTCCTTCACAGGTTCTATAGGAGGATTAGTAGGACTCTCAAAAGGCTAAAAAGTGATACTAGGAGCTTGATTAACAGAACTAGAAGCAATGGATAAATGAGGTATGGAAGGCATATGTAAAAGACCATAGTTAAGATCTATCTGAGGCATGCTTAACTCAAGAATCTTTCAATGTTTAGAGGCTTGATATGAGTGAAAAAGGTTATCAAGCCGAGAAGGACATGAATTAACCGGTAATGATGGCCAAAAGAAGTCAAGGGTAGCACAATCCCTAGGCCTAGAAGGTTGATATAAACTATGATTAATTATTTTTGCCTCTTTATCATGAATGAACTTAATACACTTGTGGATAGGAGAAGCAACGACACGCATGGAAGTCAACCAAGGAAAACCAAGATTAACTTGAAATTGATCAGAATTAGGGACAACAACGAAGGTAGTGTCCACAACTTTACCACAAAGTTCAATAGGTAAGGTAATAGAACCAAACGATGGATAGAGAAAACCATTACAAGTTTGGATCCACACATCATATGTATCATAATATAATCACGTTGTAAGTTCTTCATAAAAAGGTTTTCTTCAGTAATGATATTGACTAAGGAAAAAGGATCAACAAGACAAGCACGTGTGGGTATCTTAGAAATCCTAGCATAAATGTAGAGGGGACCATCAAGAGCTTTAATAGTCTCAGAATCATCAAAAGTGATCAAGAGTTCCCTAGGTCTTTTATCCTTAGGTTGTTTTGAAGGTTTAGACTGAGGTTTTGGTTTAGTTGGAGGTGGAACTTGAAGTTGAGGTTGAGATGGAGGAACTTGAATAGGAGGATGAGATTGAGGCTGGGGTGGAGAGACAGGTTGAGACAAAACAACATGCTCCACATGGTTAACAATATTATTGAGATCATCCATCTTTGAATCATAAACAATATCCACAGAAGATGGCTGAAAAATGGTATAATTATCATATGTAGGAAAAGGGTTCTTATAGATTTGAAGGTTTTGATTAGGAGGAGAGACAAATTTGTTCCCACTACCGTCAAAATTATCAACAGATATAGCATTAGAATCAATTAAGTCTTGAACCTTATGTTTTAGATAATAACACTTCTCAGTATCATGGCCATCCTGACGATGGTATTGACAAAAGGCTTTGGGATCAAAGGATTTTGATGTCATCATAGTAGGAAGAAGAGGTCAAATAGGAGGCAAAGTAATGATATTAGAAGTCAAAAATTTACTCACAATAGAATGTAAAGATTCAGAAAGAGGAGTAAACGTATGATTTAAACGAAAAGTAGTGGATGCAGAAGTGACATTGTGGGATGCAACAACAACTTGATCAACAACTGCATTTGTTTTTTTATTGATTTTTGCATAGTTTTTAGGCTTCTAAAACTTGTTGGGATTAGGAGCAGCATCACTCTTATCAACTGAAACAGGAGCCATTGGAGTGTTGCTCTCAAATTGACTCACTTGTAATTGATAATGATGAAGCGCTGCAAAAATTCATTGAAAAGAGGTAAATTTAGTAAGCAAAATCTTATAGACTAATATCCTTTTGCAAATTTGAAATAAACATATGTTGTATATCAATATCAGGAACAGGATAAGAAACCTGAGCATACAAATGCTTAAATATACCAATAAATTCAATCAATTTTTCTTTAGTATTCTATTTACAATGCATCAAATAAGTTAAGGACACTTGCGGACCAATATTATTTTGGAATTTTTGAATAAAGGTATTAGCAAGTTTTAGAAAGAAATCAATAGAATAAGGAGGCAAGGAACAACACCATTGCAAGGCCTTATCACGAAAGGTTCTAGCAAACAATTTGCCTAAAATCCTATGGTCATGAGCATAGTCACTACAAAGGATTTGAAATGTTTTAACATGAGTGACATGATCTCCCTTACCATTGTAATTCTCAAGATGAGGCATATCGGCTTGCTGAGGGACAGGAGCATGAATAATGTCTAGGAATAAAGGACTACCCATGTCACATGTAGGAATACTAAACTTGGATTGAGTTAAAGATGCAAGTTGTTGTTGTAAAGAGGACACGGTTTGAGCCAGACTAATGATGGTGGAATCATTAGAAGAAATAAGAGGCATAGAAACATTTGGAACACTAGAAAAAGTGTAGGAAGCGGTGGGAAAAGAAGACACAACTGGTGGAACATTTGGAACCACAGGTGGAAGAGGATTGGAATAAGCAAAAGGAACACTATGGTATGAAGGTTTTGAGGTAGGTAAAGACACTAGTGGAACAGTCACAGGAAGAGATGGAATTGGAAGATTCAAAGATAGAGGATTGGAAAATGTAAGATATGTAGTCACTAAAGGAGGAGTGTAAGTAGGATTGCTAGGTAAAGGAACCAAAGAAGGTTCCATACTAGTGACAGGAGGAGTAAGTCCTATATCTTGAGCTTCTTGAGCTAAAGATTTAACATTTAAATGCACAAGATGAGTAATACCACACAAGAGATTAACACCTTGATCACTATCACGAAGGAATTTCTTAAGAGCCTCTATAGCTTGGATAGAATATTGATTATTGTTTTCTTGAATAAGCCAATTTCCCATTTTATCAAGTTCAGTTGATAGTTTTTGGACTTGTTCAGGAGGAACTCTTAAAGCATCATCCTCATCATGAGATGAGTGAGAAGAGTTATGTTTCGTAGAAGGATTAGAATCATGAGTGATTAAATTGTCATCCGGGACCCTAAGGAAAGGAGAGGAAGACTCGTGATCAAAGGAACCCATAAGTCTGTGACTTCTTCTAACCGGAATATTATAGGTAGGACTAGAGGTAGTAAAGCTCATACACCAATGCAATGTAAATGAACTAAACTAATAAAATGTAAATGAAAGAACATAAAAGAAGGCTAATCTAATATGCATTCAAGATCTAGCATGAAATGTAAATCTAACCCCAAAAAGAAAGAGTTGTCTATTGTGGGTTCACCAAAATGTAATGGATAAAATGATGGAATTGTGCGGGGTGTGAATGTGATAAATGTATATGTTGTAAGGTATGAAAATGGTTTTGAGGAGAAGATAAGATTCTCTTCCTAGCCCCAAATTTCACAAAGGAAAGATCCATTTTGATCAACCATAAGAAAATGGTTAATGCACAAATGCAAACCAATCGATCAAAAATAAGAAGAAAGGAGAAAGCCTTACAATCTTGAATAATGGATGAAGAGTATGTAATAGATTTGAATTGATTAAGACCTTAATTGAAATGAATGGAAGAAAAGTACTAAACTCAAAATATAGCAGATCTGGAAAATCCCATTTTCTGATGTCTGTGTTGAGTTTTGGGAAATTTTGTAATCAGATCGGGAACAAAAATGTAGAGACGTACAAAACCAAGAAGTATTTTCCTTTTCTGAGTTAGTTCGACCTTGACCTCTTTGTGGGGGCGCAATCGTACCCCAAAATTTTGACCTCAACTTGCACTGCTCTGATGGAAATTATGTTCACGGATCCTAAAAGTTGGCCGAAAAGGGTATCCAAATCTACTCTTAAATTCATTCTCCTATACCTTTACCTCCAAGAAAAATGGTTTTTTTTGGGGGGGGAGGGGTTCGCCTTGGTCAAACTCCAGTTTTGGAATTAACCTTAAAGTATAATTGAAATTGCATAAATAAATAAAGCAAATAAAAAAATTCACCTTGCTTGTATAGAAACCCTTGTGGTGGATTCGAATCCTTGGATCCACAAGTATGTATGCACCAAATGAATGTATAATTTAGGATGTCTCAAATCAATTTCTTTTAGATCTTCAACACCAATAGGAAGAGGCTTGCATGGATGTGGATGGAGAAATCTTCAACAAGAGGGCTCCATAGAGCTTGAATTCTTCAATGGCTACCAATGGATCTCCTTGATGAATTGAATTCTTGAATGTCTTTGAATGCTTGAATCCTTGAGAGTAGATGCTTTCTTCAATAGATCATGCATAGAGTTTGGATGGATGAAATTTCTTTTTGCGTCTTAGTGAAAATGAAAGGAGAAGGCTTCCTTATATACCAATCTAGGGCACAATCTTCTAGAGAGGCCTACATAGGAGAATTAAATTCCAATTAGACCTATACCCCTAGAAGTGGACCTATATTAAATATAATTTCAAGGTTCGTCACCTCGAAGACTGAAACAGCCAACCCGAAAGCGGGATTTAAATCTTTCTGAAGCTCGACATCCAGAAACCCCATAAATATAAAAATTTAGACCCTGGGTCAGGGTCGAGGTTGACTCTGACCGAGGTCAGGGTCAAGGTTGACCTTGACCTAGGTCTAGGTCAAGGTTGACCTTAACCCAAAAGGTCGACCTTGACCCTGAGGTCAAGGAAATCAGATTTACAGATCATGGTGCCAGACATAGACCGAAGAGAAGTGGAAAATGGGACAGAACAAGGGGAAAATCTAGATCCAAGTCAAAGACCCATTCAAGGCGCTTGACATGACCCCAAGCCACCTACTCGGAGGGCTAAACCAGTCCAAAATGGAAGTGCTTCTATTTTCCGACTATACAATAGTTTATAGTTTATAAGGTATCATAAATTTGTTAAAGGTTTTTCAAATGGAGTAGCAATTTAAGTTTGGTTGATTTTTAGAAAAATAGTATGGTTAAGTGTACTTGACTAAAAAGTGGTAGTGGGACAAATGAAAAAGTAGTCCAAGTCCTTATGTTTCATCCTACATGAGGATAACCAAAATAAATTGAATGTTGATTTGACCTTTCATGGTCACGATAGATAGGTTCATGTGAAGTACTACTCAAGAAATATGGATCAATGAGCTTGACTCAAAAACTACATAGTTCAATCCTAATAATAAAAACATAACTTTACTAATAGAGTTTGAAGATATAAAAATAATTTTTACATTATGATTAATTTGCTAATTTTTTAGTTGAGGTGGCATCCAACATAAAAATTCAGCATGTTAACTAAAATTTTTTTGCTATTTGCAATAAATGGTTAGCTAGAAACTTATAAATTATCCTTTCATTTTAGCTATTTTTTGTCAATCCAATACCACTTTCAACACTAATTAATTAAATAAAATATTTTGGAATTGAGTAGAATGAGTTTATTGAGTAGTTGTGGAGTTGGTATGGTTGTCATTGATGTCAACTTGCTGTTGTAATTAGCGACTCTTCTCTATGTTATAAGTATTGAGTATATTGCTCTACATACTGTATATGCTGAGAACTTGTTGTTGAGAATTTGATATGATAATGAAGACTGTTTAAAGATGTTTATTTCAAGATTATATAGTTCAGAAGGAAGTACAATGGATTTGACATATGTTTGTATATAGCTATGATTGACAATAGTCTCGACGTGAAATGTATACTACACATTTCTCTGCATGACAATTTCTGACAGTGGGAGAATTCTCAAATAAATATTGGTATTTAAATAAAGGTTAAATTATTGTGGTATAGAGTGAGTGTGCGGAATTAGAGTATACTTGTGCAATTTATGTGCAAGTGTGTACCTATGCGAAGAAGATGTATGAAAGAGGATTTTTCTCCCGGCTTGTTTGAGATATTGTGAAGATTACTTAAGGACAGTGTGGATATTCATGTGTTACTTACCAAAAGAAGTGAGTTGAAGGTATTTATAGATCAGTTGGTTGAGTTTTTGTTGTGCATCAGTTGTAGATCTATTCCCTTTTATCCTTCTTATGGGTGGTGAGCCCTCCAATAGTGAGTCTTTCTTCGTTGGGTAGTGAGCCTCTGGTAATGATTTTTTCTTTGTAAACATCACCTTAACCAGTGTCACCCTAGCATGTGTTTATATATCTGAGAATAATCTTCTCTGTGATTTTTCCCTTAATATGATTTTCCGTGCATAAATCTAGTATTTCATGTGTTAGGTGATTGTTGCACTTTTATATTTTTATCTTTTTGCAATTAAGATTTGAAGTATGTTTGGTGGAACTGATTAAAGTGTTAGAGTAATTAGTTGTTTTACTTATTAATTAAATCAATATTAATTTAATTATTAAGTCACTCACTATCTCTAGTTCACTTAAGATAAACTTTAGGCATCTAATAATTAATTCTATATTTATTATTATCATGCAACCTAGGTTTCTCCACCTTATGGTGTTCGATCTCCTTTATAAGGAATGATCTCTTTGTATTTATTCATTCCCCTCTCTGAAGGAATATTTTGTCTTTCAGATCATTCTGAGTTGTGTCTCCAAGCTTTGCTTTTGTAACAGGTTATTTTTCATACAGTGGATCTTGGTGGTTGAATTCTATGAATTCTAACATGGTATTAGAGCCTTTCTATTGCAGCTCGTTCTTCATTTTTTAAACTTTTTGGAGCTCTGAGGGTTTCAAGGTTTTTCAGCAATTTTTTATGTAGATCTAGGGGAAATTTGTTTTGGAGCACTTTGATCACAAACCGACCCCATGGTTGAGCTCAAAATGCCCCAAAACCCCTATTTCCATATAAGTCATGACCATTTTTGTCAAAATTACAGTCTGAGGCAAAAAAAATTTGCCTATTTTCCCTGGCACGCATTTTAAGAAAAAAATATTAAAAAATCAATTTTAATGATTTTTGCGCTATAAAATAATGTATCCAGTGTTAAAAGGGTGACCACCACAGTGCCACTGTGTGGCCACCATAGTCCCACTGCACGACCACTGTAGTCCCACTGTGCACCGCCTTGGAGCCTCCACCACTGGCCAAGGAAACTCTGCCACCATTAGCATAGCCTCCGCCGCCCACTACCCTTCAGCCGCTCTGCCCCCTCCAGGCCCCTTCAACCCCCACCTCCAAGCGGTGCGGTCACATTGGTGACCTAGAGCTCTAGCTCCTAGCCCCCTGTGCATGCTATACTCCCAAGGGCTAGTGTTTGTAAAGCCCTAGGGGCTATAGAAATATTTTTTGGAGCCCATTCAACCTAGGGATGGTTTTTTTGCTCTATCTAGAGAAAATAGAGGCCGATTTTCAACTTCCATATATCATCAAAAAGCTCTTTTCGAGGCGGACATTTTGGCACGAGTTTCATTTTTTGAATTTTCTATTTGAATAGCCTTTTCTAGTCAAAGAGAGGACTTCTTTTCAACACTTCCATGCCTCTAGAATGAGCATACAGATTCTATTTTTAGCTCAGGAATAAGCGTCAGAAAGCTCTTGACGGGCTCTCTTCAGATCTAAGACTCATTTTCTGGAGAAATTATTCAAGTATTTTCCTTTTCATTTTAAAGCATTTATTACACTATCTCTCCTTATCAATGATAGATTCAAATTCAGTTGAGCTTCTCAATCCTCACAATTTATATGTATGGAAATCTCGTATGACTAAGCTTCTTTGATCACGAGGGTTATGGTCTTGTTTAGACACAATTCAGCCAGTCTTGACTCACTAGTACTTTTGAGGCCTCATTCCAATGACTATTTATCCAATATTCAATGCCTGTCTGTCAGATATTCGATAGAAGGTTTCGTCAGAGTTATTTCATCAAAAATTACAATAGAGATAGTAAATGTCACCATTCTAAAGACCATAACCATCGGAAATAACCAAACAAATACACAACTTATTACAACATTTTTTATGGTATCCCTGTCGGAAGTATAGCTTTCTCAACAATTGTCCAGTGACATTTCCGATGGTAAACCCATTGGTAGAATAGCATCGCTGTCAAAAATAGGCATAAAAAATGTATCATCTCTGATATTTGTCCAGTGACATTTCCAATAGTAAACCCATTGGTAGTATAGCATCACCATAAAAAATGAGCGTAAAAAATGTAGCATCTCCGACGGTTGTCCAGTGACATTTCCAACAGTAAACTCGTCGATCGTATGGCATTATTGTCGAAACTCGGTGTCAAAAATGTTGCATCCCCAACGGTTGTCCTGTGACATTTCTGATGGTAAACCCGTCATTAGTATAGAATTGCCATAAAAAATGGGTGACTAAAATGTATCTTTCTGACAGTTGTCCAGTGACATTTCCGACGGTAAGCCCGTCGGTAGTATATCATCGCCATCAAAATAGGGCATCAAAAATATAGCTTTCCTGACATTTGTCCAATGACATTTCTGATGGTATACCCATCGATAGTATAGCATCGCCATTAGCGTCAGAACTTGAGCATCACCAATGTTTATCCAACATTTCTTTCGATAGTAATGTCATCGGTAGTATAGCATCATCGTCACAAAGGGGTGTCAGAAATGTAGTGTCTCCGATGGTTATCCAGTATCGTTTATGACGGTAATTCTGTCGGTAATATAGGATCCATGTCGAAATAGTTTCCAGGTGTGTTGAAAAAGCGACAGACAAGCACACTAAAGATAAAAAGCTCAAGAGACCATAATAGTTTGTCTTCATCTTTGGTCCATATTACTGACAAATAAATGTACTTACGATTTTTGTTAATTCAAGAAAATGCACAATTGTGATACTATAGTCTATTCTTGCTAATTAGTATAGATATCTTAAATAAATCTATTCAAAAGACACCAAGAGATATCAGTCTCAAAGTGCCTGTATTAAATTTATGACATGAATACAAAATGGAAATGTATAATTTGATGGAAATAAATTATTACTTAAGCGAGTTATTTTATTTTTCTATGTGAATATTAAATGTTAGTGACAGATATCTATATAAACAACTACAAACACACAAATAGATAAGTAACAGATGGAAAAAGACTCTATGCTATTTTATTTACTTAAAGTTATGTTATTTTACTTTAGAGCTATCTTATTTACTACATAAATATGTGCACATATATTTTTTTTATTTAAGAATTATTTTGGTTTATCAACATTGTTTACTTTACTTTTATTTGAAAAGCTTTTTTTGGTAATACACTTGTTTTACATTTGTAACTTTTAATTTTCCTTTTGGAAAAGCCAAAATTCATTATGTCAGTAATTATTTTTTTCGGTTTTACTTTGAAAAGTGTAGTGAGCATAATTAGAAGCACAAATACTACTATGAAGCATGGTTTTGAAGGATTTAGATTAAAGAGATCACTAAAATCCAGTGATGTCTCCTATCAAATAGAATACCATAAGCAAAAAATTGAAATAGAAGCTTGTAAAGTCAATTTAGTTCAATAGAATAAAGGCCCCTACACATGTACAACTTGTATTCTATACATCAAATGTAGTTTATTTTGACAAAGTTTGAATAAAAACATTGGAATGAATCACTAGCTTAATATTTTTTAGACCACAGAGGGAACAACAATTTATGCATATGCTATAATCTTAACTTCTCCTTTCATAGTGCATACCATGTAATCAAATGATAAAGGATCAAATAACTTTCTAAGATAATAAATAAGTTTAGAGGTAAACTGGGATGTACTAGTGAAAGAAAATCATTCCAGCTGTATAATTTGGCTCCATGCTTTTTAGCTTCTTCTTTCTGTACATCTAATATATTACCAAAGCTCACAAGCACTGCATTTGAGCACTGAAAATCAGAATTTACTTCAAAATATAAAGCTTTGCAATATTAAGAAAATTCAAGATCAAATAATCCAGTATTAATTACAATGGAAGAACACTCACTCTTTAAACAGTCTACACATGTTGGCAAACTTTTTAAGACCTACAAAAAAATCATGAGGATTATCAGCAAAGAGAAAGCCAGTACTGCTGAGATAAGAAAAGAAAAACCGAAGTCAACCAATACCATAATAAACAGTGTTTTTGAACTACTCGTTGCCAAAATAAATAACAATGGAATTAAATAAGCATAAACCCAAAACACATATTGTTGAATATTGCATAACAAGTCCATAGCAGTGGTAATGATCACAATTAAAAATTTGGAGATGCCAGGAATTCAAAATCTAAGTACAAATAATCAAAGTTGTTAGAAATTGAATTTATCATTACAACAATTGACCAGAATATAATTAATCATTAGACGAGGCAAATTTTAAGTTCCAGTCGACTAAATTTGTTTTTGAAAATCCTACAATACCGCTGATATAAAACTCTCCCAAGAATCTACTAATTTCATTCCGACCATAGTTCCCAATGTAAACAATGGCTTCCTACTCATGTCTTCTAGAGTCAACTTGTCTTCTATAAACAAAATTTGCTAATTTTGCAGAATTGTATAAAGCTTAAAATAGAAAAAATGGATACTTCATAATATCATATGTTTGCAATAGTTCCTATGTCATTCCTATCATGTGACAACTTTCATCAAAGTGCTTTAAATGACACCAAGTTTTGTTGATTGTGTAGATTAACTAAGATCCTGATAAACTCATGCTAATGAGAATACTAATGATAAAACATGTGCAAACATTCAAAGATAGAAAATGAACACAATGTTTCTTATCTTCCTCTACCCTATATCATACAACAAACCTATTTCATTATATCGTAGGCACTAATAAAAAGAAAACAATGGACTAAGATGTAGAGGCAAGAAATACATCGCACTAAGCTTCTAATCAAAAGGAACCACAGTGGCACTATGGAAAAAGGGTATTATTTCATAACATTTGGCCAAAAAAACAAGGAGAATGGCACTGCCATATGTGTTTCAAATGAAAAATAGAAAGAAAGAAACTTCTATGCATAAACGAGCTAGCAGAAATATTCAT
Organism: Thuja plicata; assembly: GCA_018584345.1. Lineage (NCBI taxonomy): Eukaryota > Viridiplantae > Streptophyta > Pinopsida > Cupressales > Cupressaceae > Thuja > Thuja plicata. The sequence continues at coordinate 940,718 of MU227404.1, read as the reverse complement.
AACTTATTGGGTCACATGTATCAATGTCCTACTAATAAGCATCCAAAAAAATGTATAGTTGCATATAAGCTCTGCCACATTTTCCCACCCACAACATCAATCTCCTCATCTCCATAAAAGGAATGTCTATGGAAAATAGACATATTCCTTTCCTAACAGAGAAATACATTTGGAATATGACAACATATTTCCTCGCTATAAATTTCTTGATTTCTTTTCTGAGGGCATGCAATATTACTTTTCATTCTCTTTTATAGATTTCTTGCAGCAACTTTGTGCAGATCTTGATGTTGAAAACCTGAAAGGCCTGTGTTCTTGCCAAATGATTTTAAAACTGGTTATGGGTTCTTACCTTCTTGTATAATCCCTGCATCAATGAGAACTAGGGTCAACCTTGTGGTGTATCTTTTGTTGAGAGGGATATCTATTAGTTTTGAATCTTGATTTTCTGAGTATAATTTCTTGAAATTAGGTGTAACGCATTGTCAACTTCCCTTTTCAGAGGAAGCCATTTTTATTTTCAAATACATTGTTGTTGCTTCAAAACTTTGTATCAGTGATAACAATTCGTTATTAACTTCCTCATTCAAGAGGAGCATATTAGTTATAGTAGCAAAAGGATGTAGCCTTCAAGAGGTATTGTTTGCATTCTAATTTGAACATAAAGTAGTGTTCCCCTGATTCATAGAAAATTATCTTAGTGCCTTAATATATGCATTCACATTGTACTCCCTAGAATCTAAATCAATGGCACCTACCGAAGCAAGCTATTGGTGCTCTTGGCTCTACACCTGACACTGGGCCAATAAGCATAACAGCTACTCGGCGGTATCAATCTAGATCTTACTATTATGTTGGGGATTCTTAAATGGGTGCTTCACATTATGTACAATAATTCCATGGGGGTTTCACTATCAAGTAAAACAAACCAATCTAAACCTGCCCTATCATTTTGGCTTCTGGTATAAGCACAAGACTGAAATTGGATCCTCTCGCAAACAAGATTTTATATTTTATGAAACTTAATTTGCATGAATCAGCAGTTAATCTAAATTTCTAGACATAATTCACTTGTCCTACTGGATAAAAGCATAAGCCAGCTAGTCATTATATATGAAGATCTGAGAAATAAATTTTGAACTACTGTATAATATAGATAACACAAGATTCAATAGATTACATAATCTAAATTTCATGCAAATCTACAAAATAAATGAACACAATTCAAATAAAAATCCTACCATTATTCCTCACTTTACTTCTATTGTTGAAATCTAAAACATAGAAATTAGAAACACATAGAAATCAAATTCAACATAAACTTGAACAATAATTTCAATACATAAGTGTAGCATCAACTCTTATCAAGAAAATTGTGTACATAAATCACTTATCTATAAGTTCAAAAAATATTAGTTTAGGATTTTAGGATAACATGAAATCCTTCCAAAATACAAATCTTTAAAGATAGCTCAATTAAAATAGCTTAAAAAGTTGAAAATAAATGCACTAAAAAATAAAATATTACAAGCAAAATTTTTAAATAAAAGACGGCTAAAAGCAAGAGCTCCAAATAATGTCCCAAAAACAATACGCCCTCTATTTGAATCTATTCTAGAAATACAATTAGCTAAAAAAATATAGTCTAAAAGCTCATTGTAGTGCTTTTGAATCTTTACATTTGAAAATCTTCTACTTTAAACTCCAAACCAATGAGTCACCATGCCTTGATTCTAATAACCCTAACTTGAAACCTTGAATTTCAATTGGATAAAAGAATCAATCACTTTAAGTTTGATTTTTTCCATGAGGTGACTTTGAATGGACATGGATTGCTTTGTAGAGGTCTTCTTGAGTTCAATTCAGAGCTCATATATATCAAAGATAGAGACAGTTGCAACCCATTATATGATGTAGTTATGGGAGCATACAAGGGCACAACTCTGTACAAGGGAAATGGTACAGATTCAATTGGTACAAGGGCTACCTTTGGACCACTGCTTCTTTCATGCGATAAAATCACGTATGATTTTTTTACCAAACTAAATCTAGGTGTTATGTAAGGGAGTTCATGGTTATTGACTGGGTAACTAACTTAGCAGAAGCATTTAGACCTAGTAAAATAGCAGGAGCATTTAGAATGAGCAAGCTAAAACCTTATTCAAAGGCTAAGGTAGGAAAATTTTGGCCCGAACGCCGAGACAAAGATAATCCTAAAGAAAACAATTCCTTTGAACCTCTTTGCAACATCTTCTATATATACTATAACATTTTAATACGTGGAGTATTTAACTACAATTTGATCTAAACGATTTGAAGGAAGAAGATGTGGTGTTTATAGATGAAGAAACTAATTCATCCAGTGTCTACAAAGTTATGGGATTAACAACTAGGAATATATTTCAGCAGAGAAAAAGTAAAGAAAAAGAGAGATCTAAATGCCATGATTATCAATCTGCTCCAATTAGGGTTCTCCAGTGGCATGCATCTAGAACTAAATTTCATTAGCAAAATCTTACATTATCCATATCTAAGGCTGCAAATGCAAAGAAAGGAATGCTTAGCAAATTTTAATACGAAACCCTACCTCAATTTGACTCTGAATGAGTTCGCACTCCTTTTCTCCTGCAATGAACTTAACATCAAAATGAAAACCTGACTTCGCGATTCTTTGCTCTCGCAACGGACTTAGCATAAAAAATGATTTGGTTTTCACTTTTTTTTTCATGTATAGTCCGTCGAAGTTGCAATTATGAAGGTCTACTTAAGCATCGTAAGAATTGCGACTTTGTCAGGGAGAATTACAAAACATACCCAATCTCAAAAAAGTGTATCCTTCGTCGAGATTTGCCATCAGAAAACAACACCAAATGTAGTAGTGACTTGTCCTTTCAAGGTCATGTAGCATAGGAATAAGATGGATGAGGCCATGGGTGTGCTTTCTCTGCATGTTTTAGATAGTTTTCTCTTCCATCTTGATGGGTGTGATACCCCTCTTGATATATGGGAGAAGTTTCAGACTCTCTTTGGCATAGTCAATGAGTTCACAAAAACTTTAGATTGAGATAGAATTGACAGCTTTGGGTCCTGAGAAATTTTCTTCTATTCAGGATTTCTTGATAAAATTCAAATCTAAGAGATGTATCTTGAAAGGGTGTGGGAAGAATAAGATAGACCTAGAATGTATTTACCTGATTCTTTCTAAGCTTCGGGGTTCCTTTCAGATATTCTCTTCTACCTTCCATTCTACCATGGACGCTTTGGGTCTATGATTCACCATGCCTACATTTAATTTTTTTTGTGATCATTTGACTCGTAAGTAGGAAAATCTATCTCAGCTTGATTATCTCACAGTATCAAAGAATCATGCATTGGTAGCTCACCCATCTTCAGGGAAGCCAGAGCAGAAATAGATATCACTGACCACATATTCTAGGAAGGATTATAGTTCTCATCACTCCTTTGGCCCACCTCCTCCTAAGGGGTTAAAATCAAAGACAAAAAGACCTCAGTGTGTTTATTGTAAAAATCCTAATTAGGATGAGTCCCATTGTTATGAGAAGAAGATAGATGGATATGCAAAACAAATTTATAATTCGCAAGCTCTTCTTCAGAAGAGAAACATTGATATTCTTGCTTCTCCTTCTCATAGGTCTTCTTCTTCATCATCATTCTAGTCAGATGGATGGGACAGTGGAAAGGTTCATGCATTATGTGTAACTACTATTCCACACTCTTCTAGATTGCTAATGGATTCAGGTACTTCACACCATATAGAATCTTCTGAGGATTTATTCTTGTCTTTTGAGGCTTCTCCTACCCCACACATTTTGATGGGGAAGAAAACTGTTATGACTGTATGTGGGAAAGGTTCTATTGAAATTAATGATGGTGCAATCCATGATGTACTATGTGTTCCATCTTTATCTTCTAACCTTCTCTCTATCTATCATATTACTCACAGTGGGACAGGGAAAACATATGAGTTTACTCTAGATTCAGTACACATTAGATACAGTGAGATAGGTAATATTGTTTCAATAGGGATAGTTGATCATTCTTCCCGCTTGTACTCCTTTTCTCATTTTGGTCCACCATCTCCACTGTCGAAGAATAGCTCTCCTTTTTCACAAGAGCCTATTGAGGTGAAGTCGGGTCACTTGAACTTATGTGTAGTTCCCAAGATCAGTGTTCTGACTTCTACACCTCCACCTCATATTGAGTTTACATCTTTTCATCAGGAAGCTTCTTCATCTTTGCCATACAATATCACTCCATGCATTGATCCACCTACAACAGTTGTTGAGGACATATTTGAGGATATTCCTCTCCTCTTAGATGATAGATTCAACACATCTATTGGCCCACCTTCATTGGATATTCCATTACATGAGTCTCATGTTTTCTCTTTTGAGCATCAGCTAGGCCTTCTAGTTTCTCCTCGGATTAAGTGGTTTCCTCTTCTTTGTACAATGCCTTTGTTTCTTCCATAGTGGAACCACATTGGTATGATCATTGAAACAAGGGTTCTACCATTCTAGGGGACTTTGGATGCTTGAGCTTCTCTCATGGGGGGGGGGGGTTCTTGTACTTATGGTTTTGAGAGAGTCTCTTGAGCCATTTCATTTCTGCATTCTTTTTCCATCTCTTTTTGGAGTAGGATTTTTTCCTGTGTGATTTTCTCTATTTCTCCACTTTACAGAGATTTAGTTGTGATTGGGTACCTTACCAAGCCTTGTTGTTGGGACCCAAGTTTCCTCCTTTTAGTAGTTGTTTCTAGGTTTTAGCTTCTCCCTAAGTTTATCTTAAGGGGGATGTTAGAGTACTTAGTTGTTTTACTTATTAATTAAATTAATATTGATTTAATTATTAAGTCCCTCATTATCTCTAGTTCACTTAAGCTAAACTTTAGGCATCTAATAATTAATTATTTATTAATTATTATTATGCAACCTAGGTTTCTCCACCTTCTCGTGTTCAATCTTATTTATAAGGACTAATCTCTTTGTATTTTCTTCATTCCCCTCTCTAAACGAATATTTTGTCTTTCAGATCATTCTAAGTTGTGTCTATAAGCTTTGCTTTTGTAAAAGGTTATTTTTCATATAGTGGATCTTGGTGGTTGAATTCTATGAATTCTAACATAAATTTGTGTTAAGGTTGATTTAATTTTATGTATAGTTGATTCACCCCTAGTTGTCTAGCATATTCAACAAGTGGAATAATAGTTCTAATTCATTAGATAATAGCTTAACTACTTAAGGAGATCCTAATGGGACTCAAACTGATACTCCCTACTTTTGATGGATCTTAATATGCATATTAGAAAGTAAAATTGCAAGGATGTTTGGTCTCTCTCAATTACAAGACTTGGAAGGATGTGGAAACTTAATATGTGAAAACTAAAAGTGGACTAAAAACTCCATATGAGATTTAAAAATGTGAAAATAATGAAAGGGTAAGGTATGCAATTTTAAATGCTCTAACTAAAATTGAAATGAAAAAGGTTGTATCTTTGGAAACTACTCATGATGTTTGGAAAAAGTTAAAAATCACCTATGATGGAAATGATATGGTAAAACAAGCTAAAATGCAGAATACAAAGGATAAATATGAAGGTCTACAGATAGAAGAAGAAGACACCATAGTAACATGCATGTAGAAGATTAATGATGTGGTAAATGAGGTTAGAATTCTTGGTGGTGCACTTTGGAGGAAAGGATGTGGTGGAGAAAATACTCAAAACCCTTACTAAAGCGTATAGCTCCAAAGTCTCTGCCATTGAAGAAACTCATATTTTGAATCAATATTCTAGGGAATAGATGTATGGTGCATTTCTTACTTTTGAGATAAGAGAATTAAATGATACTAGCACAAGAAGAGAAATTTCTTTCAAGGCTACCAAGCCTCCAAAGGAAGATGAGTCTAATAAAAATGAATTTGATTGGATAGAAGAAAACTTTGTAAGAAGATTGATGAAAGGTACTAGGAAATATAGAGGTAATTTACCCTTTAAATTCTTTCACTGTGCAAAAATTGGTCATTATGCTTCTAGGTATCCTGATAGAATTGTAGAACAAAATAACAAGGAAAGAAAATAAAAATTCAATAGATAAGATTATTATGTTAGAGAAGATGCTAGCATTTCTCATGGCAAATCTGATTATGAAGATGATGATTAATTCTTATTCATATAAATAAAATAAGAAACTCGTATTGCTAATCTCGTTAAGACTCGGGGAATAAACAAAAGAGGTACAAATTATTCTATGATTTTTTCTTTACATGTTAAAAAAACCAAAGATGAATGACTTATTGATAGTCGTGTTGGAAATGAGTTGAGTAACTGAGAGGGGAGAGGTGAATCAGTTACCAAAAAAACAAATCCAAGTCCCTTAGATGTCTTAAACAAACTTATCACTCTGCTCAGTTAATAAAAGATATTTTATTATTACTTGGCTAATAAAGCAATCTTAAGATATTAAATGTGTTTAACCTTTAGTGATTAAGTGCAAAAACATAAAGTATAAAGAAAACAACATGTACAAAGATGACACAAAGATTTACCATGGAAACCCAATTTGGGAAACTTACCAATTGCAACTAGTTACTTTTTTCACTCTTCTGAAGTGAGCCCTATTAGGAGCCAACCTTGTTAAAGGTTACAAAACACACTGTAAGGTGTGACCCTGTTAGAGGATTTAATCACCCTATTATGAGTGGCCTTGTTAGAGGTCTTCAAACACTTCAATTTAGAAATGCCACCTTGAGAGAGGATTTATGAAAGACTATTAAGTATACTATGTTAAGAGATTTGGATCACTGCTACAATTGTTAGAGAGTAACAATGAGTTGACCTGATTGAAGAAGCAACTATCTTTTCATATTCAAATCTTTGTTCTATCTTTAACTGGATCTTCACTAGTAAAATATTCTTTTGCAGCTCGGTCTGGATATTTTGTCCTTAATCAGAATTCCCTCTTACTTCTCCTTCACTCTTCATATCAAAAAAATTCTACCACACATTCAATCCAAACTTGACCTTGTATTTATATTATAGTCCTTTTCAAGTCGTCTTGAATACCTTTCCAAATAAACAATAAAACTCAAGTTTCTCGACTGGAATTAGCCAATTAAACATAAATTATAAACTGTTGTTAGTCGGCTGACGCTAAATGCATAACTCGGTTAACACTATAATCCTTTGATGCCTGACCATTACTCAGCTGAAACCAAACTTGTTGTATTGCTTGAGTGAACTCGGTTAATACAAAACTTCCTTCATTAACTAACAGAGCTCGGTTAATATAGTAAATCACTTTGGCTGATACTGGAGTCTTCTTCAATGCCCGAGAGAGCTCGACATACACTAACTGTGCTCCATTAGGTTTAGACATTTGTGTAACATCACTATATTTGTGTATACATCAATGACAATACACAATTTAATAATTGTCTTCAATAATCTCCCTCTATGGCATTGATGGCAACACAACATGTCATTTTACAAAGAATTTTAGAGCAACAAAAAAAAAGAATAAAAAATTTAATGTCCTTAACTTCATTCTAATTCTCATCTAGAAAACTCCCTTTGTCTTCACAGTCACTGGTATACAGATTTCTCCCTCTTACATCAATCTTTGTTCCTGATATAATTTCTCCCTCTAATATACTGATTTATTTGGCATGACATCAATAAACTCTCCCTCTTAGACATCCAATGCCAAAGAATCCATCCAATGAACTTGTAATGTACCTGATGTGATGATTCATATGTAATAAGCTTTGACAATCTGCATCAACTTGTTATATCTTCACTGTATCTCAGTTGATGCATCACTAATTTGTGCTTTTGTGAGCCTTAGTTAGGGGAATCACCCCTAGCTTTCCTCTAAGATACAAGAATGCATCCTTGGGTAAAGGTTTTTTGAATGTGTCTGCAATTTTTTCTTTAGTATTCACATATTCCAACCTTACTTCCTTGTAGTGAACCAATTCTCTCAATAAATAATACATTATTATAATATGCTTAGTCTTAGTATGCATCACAAGGTTCTTTGAAATGTTAATAGAACTAGTGTTGTCACAGTAGATAATAATTGGTTCTTTGATTTCCTCCTTCATACCTGACAACAATTATTTGAAACATGTGATATTTTAACAATTCACTACTACAGCAACATGCTCTACCTCTATTGTAGATTGAGAAATGCAATTATGTTTCTTGGTTGTCCAAGAGACTAACCTCTTTCCAAGAAAGAACACTCCACCACTGGTGCTCTTTCTATTATCAACACTACCTGTCTAATCAGCATCAGTAAAAGTCTTCAAATCAAAGTTTCCTCCTTTATTATACCATAATCCATAATCGTCAGTGCCCTTAAGATATCTCAAAATCCTTTTGATAGCCATCAAATTATTCTCTCTAGGATTAGCTGAAAACCTTTCAACAATACCAACTTCTAATGCAATATCAGGCCTAGTGTGAAGAACATATTGAAGTTTACCAATCATGGATTTGTAGGTAGTCTGATTTACCTCCTTTGATTCATCATCCTTAGACAACTTATGTCCAGTAGACATAGGTGTCCCAACTGGTTTGGAATCTTCCATTCCAAATTTCTTCAGTATCTCTTTGACGTATTTAGACTGAGTAATGTAGATACCATCCTTCATCTGATGAACTTGTAAACCAACAAAGAATTTGATTTCACCAAACATAGACATCTCAAATTCCTAACTCATTTCTTTAGAGAATGCTTTGCATAAATCATCATTTCCAGTGAATATTATATCATCAACAAATATCTCTGCTAATAGTATCTTGTTCTCAGGTCCTTCTTTGATGTACAAGCTACTATTGTCATTAGTTCTCTGAAATCCAATACTTACCAGGTAACCATGCATTCTTTCATACCAGGCTCTAGGAGCTTTCTTCAGTCCATATAAATCTTTGTGCAATTTGTAAACCATATTCTTTTTGTTAGGATCAAAAAAGCCTTCAAGTTGCTCAATATAGACTTCCTCTTCCAGAATTCCATTGAAGAATGCAGATTTTACATCCATTTGTTATACCTTGAATCCTTTATGTGTTGCATATTCTAGAGGATTTTTTACTCCTTCAATTCTTGCAACATGAGCAAAATTTTCTCCATAATCAACACCCTCTTCTTGAAAATATCCTTTACACACTAATCTTGCCTTGTTTCTAGAAACTTCACCTTTTTCATTCAACTTGTTTCTAAAAACCCACTTAGTACCAATCACATTCTTCTCTTTTCGTCTAGGAACAAGAGTTCAGGTCTTGTTCTTTTCTATCTTCTCAATCTCTTCATTCATGGCTTCTATCCAACTTTCATCATTCAAAGCATCTTTAATGGATCTAGGTTCAATTTCACTAAGAAAACATGTACCTTTAAGTTTTTTCCTTGTCATTATACCTTCTATCTGATCCCCAATTATTTGTTCAGGTGCATGATGCCTTCTGACATATTTTGAAAGTATAGGTTCCTTCTTCTTTGATTTTGGGCTTGCTCCACTTGGTTCACCATTCTCAGACATTATGTTCTTCTCTTCTAACTGAGACTCAAGTTCCTCTTTTTGAGACTCAGTTCCCTTTGTCTGTGACTCAGTTTCCTCTATCTATGACTCGGTTTCCTTTGTCTATGACTCAGTTGCAACTATTACAAGCTCAGGTTGCACAAGTTGTAACAAAGTTTGTGCTAATAAATTCATTGGTTTGCATGGTTTCTATCCAATCACCATTTCTTATATCTTAGGTATAGTATCAGGTTCATAATACACAAAGTTCTTGTAGTCCTCAAGCTCTTTACTGCTTTGTTCTTCACTTCTCTCTACAAACTCATCAATCTTTACATGTACACTTTCTATTACTTTATGAGTAGCAAGATTCAAACATTTATATGCTTTGCTTTTACAAGAGTAGCCTAGGAATATGCCTTCATCACCTTTTACATCAAATTTTCCATTTCTTGCTTCCTCCAAGATGTAACATTTACTTCCAAATACTTTGAAATAACAAACATTGGGTTTATAGTCATACCATAATTAAAAGGGTGTCTGATCAGTACCTTCTTCAGTTGAACTCTGTTCAAGGTGTGAATTTCAGTGCTGATAGCTTCCTTCTAGTATTTGGTTGAAACATTATTTTAAATTCTCAAGGTTCTTGCACAATCCATAATAGATCTATTTCTTCTTTCTTCTATTCCATTTTTCTATGGTGTACCAGGGGCAGATACTTGTCTCTTGATTCCTCTTTCATTACAAAATTCATTGAACTCATTAGAAATGAATTAAACTCCTTTATTAGATCTTAGGAACTTTAGTTTCTTTCCTATTTCCTTCTCAACTCTGGCAAGGTACCACTTAAACTTCTGAAAAGCTTCTGATTTTTCTTCGAGAAACATAACAGTCCTCATTCTGGAATGATCATCAACAAATAGAATGAAATAATTATCTCCAGTATAACTTGTTATTCCAACTGGTCCACATAGATCAGTATGCACTAACTCCAATACTTCTTCAGCATTGTAATTCTTTCTCTTGAAACTAGTTTTTCCCATCTTCCCAATTTGACATTGTTTGCATATTTCCAATTCAGGTTTCTTCAAAATAGGAATACCTCTTACTCTTCTTTTCTTGCTTATGTTGACCAGTTTATCAAAATTCACATGACACAATCTTTTATGCCATAACCAGATTTCTTCTATTTTTGAAATAAAACATGAACTTTTAGTGAGATCATGATAGAATAGATTACCTTTTGTTTGCTTGCCAGGTTCAACTAGGTTTCCCTTACCATCCAGGAGCTTGGCCTTACCATTCATGAATTCTACCTTGAAACCAATTTTATTGAGTTGTGCCACACTCAGTATATTATGCCTTATTCCTTCAACCCAATAAGCATTATCACATTTGATTCCTTCAGTTAGAGAAATACAACCTTTACCTTTCACATAGCAAGGTTCGTTATTCCCAAATCTGAGACTCCCACCATCATAGTGCTCAAGATGTTCAAATTTTGTTTTATCACCAACCATGTGGTGAGAACAACCACTATCAATTATCCAAGTGTCATTAACATGAGAGAAAAGTGCAGTCTTTTCATTTTCTTCATTATCTGACTCATCCTTAATAGCAATGTAAACCATTTCATCTTCATCTTCATCACTATCATAATCTTTTTCAATATAACAAGATTTCTTACCTTTGTACTAGTATCTTTTGTAACTTTTGAAATCTTTCTCAACTTTGAACTTGTTGAAATTTCTCTCATCTTTGTCTTCTTTGTTTGGAAACTTAGTAGCAATGTGGCCAACCTCGTCAAATGAGAAGCAAATCAATGGTATTCTTCCTTTTCCTTTGGCATCTCTCTTTGCAAGTAGTGCTCCAATGATTTCTAGATCTTCATTATCAGATTCATCATCACTATCATTGTCAATCTATTTTCCTTTTGAGTTTCTATCCATCTTACCAAGGCTTAATTTAGATTTGAATGCAAACTCAAAAATGCTAGGATTAGGAGAATAATTGTCAAAATTGTCCAACTCAAAAGCTATTATCCTTCCAACCAATGCATCTAGAGTTATATCATTAATCCACCTCATCTCTTGAATAGCTGAAACTATAATTGCATAGATAGGAAGTAAAGTTCTCAATACCTTACTAACCACTGTTTTGTCTTCAATCTTTCCACCAACATCTATGATGGCACTAACACTTTTCTTGATTCTGTCACTATATTTTGTAATGTCTTCTCCTTCTTTCATTTTCATCTGATCAAATTGATCTTTGAGATTCTCTGCTTTGGCTCTTTTTACATTGTCATCTCCTCCATGGATATTATTTATTTTCTTCCACATATCATAGGTAGTAGGGCATTCCTTGACTTCATCAAATTATGAATAGCTGAGTGAAGAAGCCATATCAATCATCATTATGTTATGATTCTTCATGTCCACCATCTGATCCACAAACATAGGTCTAGGTGGTTCCACATACTTGTGGTCCAAGAATTAAAAACCAATATCTCCAATTGTAGATAGATGTAGCCTCATCAACTCTTTCCATGCAGGAAAGTTGTCTTTGTTAAGCTTGGGGATCTCCTTTCTGTAAGACATCTTTGATCTTTAGCTTAGGAATTGAAACCTTCCCTGAAAGCACCAAGAGCTCTGACATCAATTGTTGGAAATGAGATGAGTAATTGAGAGGGGAGGGGTGAATCAATTACAATAAAAACAATTCCAAGTCCCTTAGATGTCTTAAACAAACTTATCACTCTGCTCGGTTAATAAAATATATTCTATTGTTACTCAGTTAACAAAGCAATCTTAAGATATTAAATGTGTTTAACCTTTAGTGATTAAGTGCAGAAACATAAAGTATAAAGAAAATAACATGTACACATATGAAACCAAGATTTATCATGGAAACCCAATTTGGGAAAACCACCAATTGCAACTAGTTACTATTTTTCACTCTTCTGAAGTGAGCCCTATTAGGAGCCAACCCTATTAAAGGTTACAAAACACACAGTAAGGTGTGAACCTGTTAGAGGATTTAATCACCCTATTAAGAGTGGCCTTGTTAGAGGTCTTCAAACACTTCAATGTAGAAATTCCACCTTGTGAGAGGATTTACGAAAGACTGTTAAGCCTACTATGTTAAGATTTTTGGATCACTGCTACAATTGTTAGAGAGTAACAATGACTTGAACTGATTGAAGAAGCAACTATCTTTGCAGATTTAGATCTCTATTCTGGCTTTAACTGGATCCTCACTAATCAAATATTCATTTGTAGATTGGTCTAGATATTCTTTCCTTAATCAGAATTCCCTCTTACTTCGCCTTCACTCTTCATAGAAAAAAAATTATAGTACCACACATTCAATCCAAACTTGACCTTGTATTTATACGATAGGCCTTGTCAAGTTGGCTTGAATACCTTTCCAAATAAACAATAAAACTCAGGTTTATCAGCTGCAATTAACCAATTAAACATAAAGTGTAAACTGATGTTAGTCGGCTGATGCTAAATGCATAACTTGGTTAACATAGTAATCCTTCGATGTCCAACCGTTACTTGGCTGAAAACAAACTTACTGTATTGCCTGAGTGAACTCGGTTAATACAGAACTTTTTCATAAACCAATAGAGCTCGGTTAATACAACAAATCACTTTGGCTGATACTGGAGTCTTCTTCAATGCCCGAGAGAGCTCGGCATACACTGACTGTGCTTGATTAGGTATAGACATTTGTGTAACATCACTACATTTGTGTATACATCAATGACAATACATAATTGAATAATTGTGTTCAACAAGTCGATGTTCTAATCTTATGAATGGTGATAAAAGAAAGTTTGTAAAACTTGAAAAACATGATGGAGGATTTATTACATTTGGAGGAGATCAAGGAGGTAGAATAGTTGGAATTGGTTCTATCAGTTTTGGTGGAAAAGATAATACTACAAATTTTTACTATGTGGAGGGTCTGAATCATAATCTCTTGAATGTTGGACATATGTGTGAGAATGCATATAACCTTATATTTCAAGAAAATGGTTCTTATATAAGAATGCAATCTAGAATTATAATTGCTTCTATAAAGAAGACTAGAGGAAACATGTATCAGTTGATGACTATTAACATATATTGTTTGATGTCTTAGATCAATGAAAGGTGGCTATGACACCAAAGGATGTGTCATATCAATTTTGACAACATGATGAGGATCAGTTCAATCGAAGTAGTGAGAGATTTTTCAAAGCTTACAAGACCTGCTAATATAATTTGCAAGTAATGTCAAGTTGGAAAACAAACAAGGACATCTTTCAAAGCTAAAAAAACTCACTACCAGACCATTGGAGTTAGTGCACAGTGGTCTATGAAAACCTACTAGAATAAGAAGTCTACAAGGTGAAACATATTTCATACTTTTAATTGATGATTACTCTAGGATGAAATGGATTACTTTCTTAAGAGAAAAATTGAAGCATTAGAAAAATTCAAAATATTTAAGGTATGGTTGAGAATGACGCATATAGAAGAATCAAATTTTTAAGATCTGACAAAGGAGGAGAATTTACTTCATATGAGTTTAACATTTTCTATGAGAATCATGGGATTAAGAGAAATTCGTATGCTCCTAGAGAATCACAATAGAATGACATAGAAAAAAGAATGAACAAAACAATACAAGAGCATCAAAACAATGATTAAGGAAGCAAATTTACTAGAAATCTACTCGAAAGAGGAAATATTGGCTGCAGTATACACACTAAACAAAGTTTAGATCAAGAATAATCTTAGGAAGACATCATATTGGGTATGGTATGGAAGAACTCCTTTTGTAAAATATTTCAAAGTATTTGGAAGTAAATGTTACATTAGTAGAGATAAAAAAATATAAGAAAATTTGATACCAAAGTATGTGAAGCAATATTTATTGGGTATTCTATAATTCCTAAAGCATAGAGATGTTAAAAACATTAATGTAAAAGTTGATGAAGACATGACAAAGAATGCAAAATAGAAGTTGGATAAGAATTAGATGAATCTACTAACAACTAAGAAGAAGAGAAGGTTGTAGAGAATGAAGAACACAATGATGCAAAATTTTCTTTGTTAAATGCTCCTAAGACTCCCAAATATGTGTAGATAAATCATTTATAAAATTAGATAATTGGAGACAAGAATAGAGGACTAATGATAAGAAGTAAAGTTGTTGAACAAGTTAATCTATGTTTAATTTTTGAAGTTGAACCAACGAATGTGAAAGACACTTACAATGATCAAAATTAGATGAAGGTTATGACAGAAGAACTAGATTAGATTGAGAATAATCAGACTTGGGAACTGGTCCAAAGACTGGAAGATAAAAATGTAATTGGAAAAAATGGGTATTCCAGAACAAACTAGATGAAGATGGTAACAAAGTGAGGAACAAAGAAAGACTTTTATGCAAGGGATACACACAAGTGGAAGGAATTGATTCTGAGGAGACTTATGCTCTTGTTGAAAGAATGGAAGCTATCTAAATTTTTTTGGCTTTTGTGACATATAAGGACTTCAAATTAGATAAAATATATGTGAAATCTACATTCCTGAATGGGGAACTAAAAGAAGAAGTGTACATAGAACAACTAGAAGGATTCAGGCTATCATATGATGTGTATATTGTTTTCAAGTTTAAAAGGGCACATATGAACTAAAGCAAGCTCCTAGAGGTTGGTAGGCAAGGCTTGACAACTATTTTCTAAGGAAAGGATTTCAAAAAGGTACTACTGGTAGTAATCTCTACTTTAAAATTGAATAAAATGATAACTTGATTGTAGTTGTTTATGTGGATGACATAATCTTTGGAGAAAATGATGGTATGTATAAAAAATTCTCTGAGATAATGTAAAAAGAATTTGAAATGTCAATGATTGGGGAAATGAACTTCTTTTAGGCTTACAAGTTAATCATAAAAGTGAACGCATCTTCATTTCACAATCAAAATATGTGAATGAAATGTTGAAATTTTTTGGGATGCAAAATGTTAAACTGGTATGTACACCTATGATTACTAGTTGTAATTTGAGTAAGGATGATGAATCTCCTAAACCTAATGAGAGTAAATATAGATTAATCATTGGAAGAATTTTATGTTTGACTACTACCTGATTAGATATCATACATGTTGTTTTTCTTTTAGCTATATTTCAACAAGATCCCAAAGAATCTCATGTTTCTTCTATTAAAAGAATTTTTAGATATTTGAAGGGAACTAAGGATTTCAGACTATGGCTTCATGCAAAGTTTTAGTCTGAACTAATGTTATTGGCTACCTCTTAGGGGGAGTTATGTACTCTTGTGAGGTAATTTGTATATCTAAGGGGGAGCTGAGAAGAATGGGTGACTTTTTGCATCTTTTTCCTTTTCCATTAATGTCAAAGGGGGAGAGTTTTTAATTTATTCAGTATGGTAAAAAAATAAAATTGTTTTTTATTGTTAATGTGTTTCCATCAATGACAAAGGGGGAGATTTTTACAAAATTGAGTAGAATAAATTATTTGAGTAATTGACAAGTTGGTATGGTTTTCATTCATGTCAACTTGTTGTTGTTGTCATTTGTGACTTCTCTCTATGTAATTAATATTGAGTATATTGCTCTGCATACTCTGCATGTTGAGAACCTATTACTGAGATTTTGATATGATAACAAAAACTATTTCAAAATGTTTATTTCGAGATTCTATGGTCTAGAATGAAGTACAATAGATTTGGAATTTGTCTTTGTATAGTTGTGATTGACAATGGTCTCTACATGAAATGAATTCTTTCCATTTATCTGCATGATCATTTTTTATGGTGCACTTCTAGAAATGATTTATTTATGTCCTTAGCTTCATTCATTTTAGATGGCACAAGAATTTTTACTTCAAAGATTTTATTTCAAAGTTCAAAGGTGTTTCTACTTTAGGTTTGACTAACCTTGGGGCTCATTTACACTTCAATTATTTGTCTCGGTGCATCTAAGATAGAATGTAATGTGTATGGTGATATTTATGGTCCTAGCTATGTTGTGTTTTGGTCCACTTCTTATTCCTCCCCACCGCAAGAATGTTTAGTGTCGACCTAATTCAAATCATATTTGGCTACTTGTCTAGCTAATTATGTGTGTGCATTTCTAAAAATTACAAACCTATAATGAAACATTACTATAATATTTCAATTCAAATCAAATGATAATACTAGATTAAGCATAGAAATAAAATACTATGAGCATTCCATTACTCTCTAATTCTAAGGATTTGAGTGTTGTTCTCAGATGCAAGTAATTATCCTCAAATGACAACCTAGAATACAAGATAATGTAGATGAAAGATATATTTATGTTGAAATGATGCTAAATGATCAAGAACATGAAATTATGATGCAATTACTCCATTGCGTTATGATTATAAATGCTTCTAGAATCTAACATTACTAAAATAACAATGTTCCTTAATGATGAAAATGACTATAATGCACTTTCTATGAAAGATGAGGGATGTTGGATCTTTTAACTATATTTATGCATCTTATTTATAGGATTTTACCAAGGTGTAGGGGGTGATTTTAACTAACCAAAATCAAGGTATGATTAGGATTTTGGGTTAATGATGTGTCCCCTTTGGGTGGACAAGATTGATTCTCAAGATTGAATGGTCATGATAGAAAATTTTATTTGTGATCCATGTGCTCCTTTTCCTCTTCTCCCATTGGTTAATTCATTTTTGTCATGTAGTGGTAGGTGAGAGAATTTAGGAATGAATTAATTAAAAATAATTAATTAATTAGCCATGTATGATTTATTGAATTAGATTTAATTAATTAATGATTTATGCAATCAAATGATTAATTCAATTACATAGTTAATTGATTTTTTTATTTTAATTAATCCAAATGGATTGTATTTAATTAATGTTTTATTTGACCATTTTTTGGTGTATACATTTGCCCCTCTTTGAATCAATGTGTGAAGTACGTTGTTTCAAGGAAAATCTAATGTCTGATATCTAATTGCGACGATTTGATATCAAGATACTGCTCTGGTCATTTTGATGATATGATGTTGTCTCTGTGGTGTTGAAAAATTGATATGAAACTCTATTTTAAATTGTGATTGGATTTTGATGCCCCGATTACGATTTTGAATTTTTGATGCTCAAATGTCCATGATTATGAAAAATGCCCCAATTTTGATGATTTTGTGTCCTGATAATAGTATGCCCCCTCGGGAAATGAATCGAAATGATTTTCAAAAGAAATACATTTTTTAAAAATTTTAATTGGATTATGATTTCGATTTATTTCCTGAATTAGATTTTGGAGTACAAATGATGGCCTAGTGAAAATTTTGATTTAAATGGCTCTTTTTTGGTAAACTTGATAAAAAGAATCCTTTTAATTTGAAAATTAGGTAAATTAATAGGGTGAAATTCACTTTTTACCCACTAATTTTTCTCTCTGTTTTGTATTTTCCTCTTTGAGCTCCTTTTAACCCTCACATTATGAAAATGGTTGTACCTACCAAGAGCAGTAGTTTGAGAAGGGTAGACACTTTCATAGGCCGCCAGTGTATGGACCTCTGGTGAGTGATCGATTCTTGCCCTTTTTTGCATAATTGTTAGGAATTCTTAGGTCATTTTTATGATTTTTAGCGTAATTTTTCCAATATTTCCCTTATTTTGGTCATTTGTGTCTAATCTTCAGTCGCCTCCATGATTTCCTGCATCGCCCATAAAGTTTGTTTCATTGCCTATGTTAGGGCATGTTTTTTTTTGTTTTATTGCCTATAATTAGTCTTGCGCCGCTTATACATAGGAATGCGCTTTTACAAGCTCTTATGTTGCCCTAGCAACTTTTTTTGTCTCCTATGCCATGAAATATTTCCTATACAATGTTGTGTCACCTACGTGAAATTTTGTGTCACTAATGCCTTTTTTGGATCAACTAGGCATTTTTTCTCCTATACAACATAAAATATTGCCTATACCCAAAAATTGTATTTTTGTATTTTTTGATTGCCAACTTAGTGTCAATGATTGATTTCCTGATTCGAGTTATGTCTTCAATTTTATTAGATTTACCTTTAACATACTTAAGGTAGGGATACCTAATAATTTTTATTTATTTCCTTCTTCCTTAAGCTCTTTCTACTCACTTTCTGATTCAGTATCCTTACTTTCTTCATCTTCTCCTTTCTTCTTTCTTTGAGCTTGTTCCTTCTTCCTCTTCCTTGTCACCGTAGCAGTGATAAGAGTCTCCTTTACAGTAGTTGCCTTTGGGTTTATGCTTATTGTAGGTTTCTTCTTTGTAATGACCAGACTCAAAGAAGGTTTCTCCTTCTTTACTTGAGTGGAGCTTCTAGCCTGTCTACCGGTTGGGGCACTACTGGTTGCACTCACTTCTTCAAGTTCAAATTATGTTGCTTTAGATGTGCCATCTTATTTTATAGCATGCTTTTCTCTAATCTTCTCCAACTATTCTTTAGTGATTCCTTTCTTCATCATGAATGTGTCAATGTGTTTCCTTACTCTCCTTTCAATTACAGGTTTCATTAACTCACTATGAAGTTTGAGAGATTTTTCTTCATAATTTCCAAATCTTGGTGTCTCAAGGTCTACCGGTTGAGCCAACAGGTTGTCTGCATATAGAGATAGTATATCTCCTTCCAATTTGTATCCCATGTGCATTACCCATTAATTTTTGGTCTCAACTACTTCCATCATACATACGTGTATTAGTGTCAACCATAAAACATATGTGTCCTTGTACTTCTCTACAAAAGTAAATGGAACTCTCTCTCTCTCTCATGCATTTTCTTCTGAAAATGTTTCAAATAACCCCAAACTATGCTTATGAATCCATTACCCAACAACTTAATGCAATTGTTAATATGAATGAATACTGGAGCATCATTGATCCAAGTGATATTTACTATTCCAGGAAATATGTTTTGAAAATAGAAGAATAAACACATGATTACCTAGACATATTTAAATTTCTACCTTTTATCTTTCTTTAGCTTCTCCAGGTTCACCATCAATTTTTTCTCTCATGACTTCTGCTAAGTCATAGTATTCATTCTCTTTTATTATCATATGTGTTGTATGAATAACACCACTAGATATGCTATTCAACCTTCTAGAGTGATAAAATTTGTAACTGATAACCATAGAAACACACTTCACATCTTTATCATTTATATCATTAATAGACATTGCACGACCATCCCATCTTGACTTTGTCAGTCTAATTACTTTATCATTTGGAATGGTGCGAAGAACAGGTACACTATCGGTTGAGCATAGTCCAGTAACATCATAAATGGCCTCCTTTGTGATTTTGTGTGGTCTATCTAGCCACATGAACTGGTCATGGATTTTGATCAAGACAAACCTAACCTGGTCTTCCTCAAACTCTTTAGGATATATATCTGCATAATGAAAACCTTTTTATTCTATTTGTTTGTGCTCTTCCTTTACCACCATGTTTTCATCACACATTTCATTATAGTGAGCATGAATTACATATGACCTTAAATCTTCCAGTTTTCAATGAATGAAAACTTTTACATCTTCTACAAGTAAAAATTCATAGAACATGATAGATAATGCACCCGCTGGATCATTTTCCATAGACTTAAAAGGATGTCACTTAAATACTGGTCATGGTCTCTATGTTATATCTATCAAAATTTTTGTATCCATCTCAAATTTATAATAATGTAAACAATTATTTGATAAATACCTTAAATATTTTGAAAACTAGGGCTTCTTCTAACGAACACGATGACTCCCAATAAATTTTCTCTTGTAGATCAGTACACAATCTTTTCTTGCCTATTGAATCATAGTAAACACTTCAAACAATGCACCTTTAGTTTCACAACTGATTACACAATGTGCAAGGTGGGAATGAAATCCAAAAAATAACTTTTTATCTACCTTCAAACACATGTAATAAATGAACTTACCGGTTGAGGTGACTATTTTATCAATTGACTCAAAAACTCAACATCGATGATCAAAACATCATACATTCAGTAAAAAATTCATAATACATTCCAAAAATCCTTAATGCATGTTAACATGTTGATAGATCTTACCATACACCTTCAAGGGGTCTAAAAGATGGATTCAACAATACTTACTCCCCCTAATCCATATGATAGCTTAGTTTGATGATGAATAATCCACATACGATGGAGATGTGGATTGCTCTGATGACTGAGTATCTTCTTTCTTCTTCCAAACCTTGTTCATCTCATTCATGACTTCTACATGCAAAATTTTCTTCCCTTTCTGATTGCTTGACTGATTTACCGATTGGTTACTTGAGGTCTACAATTTTTTTCCAAATGTCCAATCTTATTACAAAGAAAACATGTGATGAAAGAGCATCATGGGGTAGTTGGAAATCCTATGTCACCAAAAACATGTTTTGGTTTAATTTTGATTTTTTTCTTGGGAGCTCGGTAATCTAGTCTATAACTACCTTGGAATTCCTTGTTGGTGTGCCCAGTTACCTTTTGGATCGGTTACTTATTGCTCGGTCTTCGTGACTTGTTGCTTGGTGGTGTCTGTTTGGTGGAGCTCAGCTTGGTTGTGCCTCTCACTGAGTCTAGTTTGTTCTTGATGTTCTTGATCACCGACGAGGTTTATGCCATCTATTGTGTGTGTGATTTTTTGGACCTTTTATCTACAAAATGACACGTCAATAGATCATTATATTAGTGAAAAAGCATAAAAAGAAAGGGTTTCAAGCTAAACACTAAAATCGATCAATTGCTTCCTATCTAGGAGGAGTTTGAAGAATGCAATAATCATGCCCTTAGATTATGCACAAATCAGTGACATATACAACCTAAGAATGGAAGATTTGAATAAAAACTAATCAAAATGATCATGAAACATGCATATTAGCTCTAAAAATGAAGATAATAACAATGCATAATGACAAAGCTAAGATGCAACATGATTTCACAATTATCTCAACACCATAACAATGCTTTCAACTCTGAAAATTAAGGGCCATTTGTGCTCAAAATTCATCTTATTTATAGAATAAATGTGGAGAGAGAGAGAGGGGACAAGGCCATTAATGGAGGTGTAAAAACCTTAATGGTGGTGTAAGAGCATTAATGGACGAAGGCATTAATGAGGCATGGTGGAAGGAATATGCATTAAATGATGCATTTATGAGAGCATGGTGAGGGTTTAAGAAGCATGGGTGAGGGTTTAAGTCCAAGCTTGAGAAAGTGGACTTTGAGGGAGGGAAGCTTGAGAAAGTTGACTTTCTCAAGTGAGTTGAATTCCTAATCACAAAATTAGGAATGTGACATCATTAGGAAGGGAGTTAAGATGGGATTAAGATTAGGATTAGGCTTAGCACAGGGGGAATAGGTTGGAATGGGTTTGAACCTAGGGTTTAGGTTAGGGTTAAAGGGAATATTAATGAAATGAATTATATTTAATATATTCATTCAAAAATAAGGAAATTAATTATTTAAGCTTTTGATTGCTTTTGATAATTAATTAGGATTATAGCCAATTAATTAGATTAATTTAGGCTAGAAGATAGGCTTTTGCAAGTGATGAGGTATAATAGGGATTTCATTTAATTCCTTTTAAATTAATTACCTTAGCCATGTTTTGATTTGAATTGATATAAATTGAATGGATTTGATTTAATTGGCTAGGGTGATTAATAAAATTTAGTGATGAAATCACTTAGGATATTAAATCTAATTTTGAATGAATTATGCCAACCGATTGAAGAGTTGTCTTGACATAATTGGGGGTATGATCACACTTAGGTAAAATAGGGTCTATGGTCAGAGCAGACCAAATTAGGGTGGTTACATTTGCCCACCTTTGAATAGATGTGCCACCAACACATTGATTCAAAGAAATTTTTTTTATGTTGACTTCAGAAATATTGAGAATTTTGCTCATGATCAAATGAAATGTCTGATGAGGTCAGTCTCGCACTTGATTGAACTAAACTAATATAATTGACTTTGAACTTTATCAAACAAAGGTTAATAAGAAAAGATCTTAAAGATACCAATTCTGAACTTGGTTGTCGTCCAAAGATTGATAATACTGATTCTGAACTTGATTTTCATCCGAAAGTCAGTATGAATCTGCCAGGAGCTTAATAAGAATCTAAGAAAAAGTATACATAGGATATCTAGTTTGTGATAACCGAAGCCTTCAATCCAACAGTTCCGACTTAGTCAAGGAACTGTCATGCCTTTATTTTTTTATAACAAAGTCATTTTAATTATGTTTTGAGAAAGAATTTGATTGATGCTAGTGTGATCATGCCCCCCTCGGGAATGAAATCAAAGGGAAAAAGAATAAAATCCCTCTGTTGAATGATGTATCACTTGTAGGAGCGGTTAGATCAAGAAAGAATGGAGTAGAAGAAGTGAAGGAATGAAGGTGTGTTAAGAGTAAACAAATAGGTACCAAGTTAATTATGTGAAAATATGAGTTTTGAAATTGAGAAAATGATGTCTGGCCAAGATTTTTGATAAAATGTGCAATTTTGATGATATAGAACTTAGAAAACTAAATTTCAGAACATATGGAGCCATTCTGCATTTTCAGGAGCTGTCACAAAAATTTTACTGTACTTTGTAAAACAACATAGGTACCTTCAATTTGGTTCCTGATTGATAAAAAAGAGAATAGAAATGGAGTTTCAATTTCTTGGGAGGAGTTTCGGAACTCCTAAATACCTCAAAAAGTCCAATATAAATCTCAAAAATCACTTTTTAACTATTCATTTCACTTTCATCCTTGGTAATTTAGAGAGCTCTGCAGAAAAGATGGTGGTCCCTGTGCATAGGCATCATTTCAAGCTTGGTCATCAACATCAGCATCCAGCTAACTACCCACCTCCGGTAAGTACCTGAAAACCTACCATTTGAAATTTCCAATTTTCAATTTCATGTATTTTTGTGCAAGTTATAGGATTTTTAATCCTGAGTCACATCCCATGTTCAGCATCGTGTCTAGTCAATCCTATGCCATTTCCTGTAGTTGCCCAAAATCCCAGGTCGCATCCTGCAAATTTAGGATCACACCCTGTTATGTCATTTTTGGTCAATTTTTGGTGGTTTTTGCAATATTTTTGCACCCTGTTAGAACAGGGTCACACGTGGCATCCCATGTCGCGTCATGTGAAAACATGGTTGCATCCCAGATGCCCCATCACATCCTGGATATCAGGGATCGCATCCAGTAAGTAGGATCGCACCCTATAAAAACAAGGTCATTTCTGGTTTTTGATTTAGTTTCCTTCTCATTTTGATTGATTTTCTCCTGTTGATCATGAAAACAATTAGCTGATAGGTTGTCTGTTTAAATTTTTTAGATAGATCACTGATTCTAAAATTTTCTATAATGACTATCTTTTGAACAGTTTCCATTTGAGGTGGTTTCATTTGGAGCCCCTATCCTAGCTGAGTGCTAGCTTTATTGCGCTTGTTGATTGCGGATGACCGAGATTTAGTTGCCCATGTTGGTTTAGCTGCATTGAAGGACTTACCCGATATTAGGGCAAATTGAGGGTTGTTGACTGCTCTAGCTAAGAGATGGCATCCAAAGCACAAGACCTTCCATCTCCCTACTAGAGAGATGACCATTACTCTAGAGGATGTGTGGTAGATTCTGAGAGTTCCTGTGATGGGCCGAGAGGTCCAGTTTGACTCGACTTATGCGACATCCATTGCTATTGCCCGATGATTATTTTAGGATGATAGTATTGCTCATTGATATCTGACGTGGGATTACATGTGTGATCACTACGAAAGTCTTCCTATGCACCTGGCTGGTTTGGTCAGAGGCGTCCTTATGTCTGATCAAGGACATCACGTATTCATGGTTGGCTAGGTCGACATGCTGGAGCATATGGTCCTTGCCAGATGGAGTTCGCATGGGGTAGCTTCATACTAGCTCACATGTATAGAGAGCTCTGTGAGATAGTGTACCATCATACCTGGAGCATGACAGTGCGTATCTTAGTTCTTCAGATTTGGGCCTAGAAGCACATCCCAGTGATGCAGCCGATAGTTGAAAGATAGCGGGCACTAGAGAAACCCTATGTATATATGTACTCTGGTTGGATACAGTAGCCCTATCTGGGAAAGGTGGAGTACTGGAGCTGTGTATTAGATGATGTTACTGTAGTGGTATGGTGTCCATACCTTGATTGTGAGGAGTGGGTATCAGATAGGTGGCAGATGTTGTACTTCTTCCAAAGCAGGTACCTCATTGGCAGGACCAGATATATCATTGAGAGGTTCTTAGTTACACGGGTGCTGAGGTAGTATGGTCGATTACAAGGCCGATGTCATGACCTCATTATATATGTGTGGATATGTAATGAGATGCCACTATGGGGATGACAGTTAGGATACAAGACCTCTTAGAGGGCCATTGAAGATATGGTAGTTGTGCCATGGGAGCTTCGGCCGGATGTAGCCAATGCAAGCTTCTCTATAGGATACCTTGCAGAGATGAGATAGTACCCGGTGCCCCAATTTATAGACCAGCAGAGGCGGTTCCTCAGATTGAGGACCCATTAGATTATGATCCTGCAGAGGATCATCTAGTCAGAGGCTGAGGAGGAGCCCAGAGAGACCGAGGAGGTAGAGGTAGGGATGGAGGTAGACATGGAGGGAGACAGGAACCCCCAGATAGAGGAAAGGGTCCTGGTGATGATGATGATGCAGATGACAGGGGCGGTGGAGCTATGGGTGGTATTAGAGAGGTGGCCAGTGGAAGTGGAGAGGATCAGCACACCTGGTTCAGATTTTTTGCGCCGAGGATGGATCTAGGGAATTTACTCACAGGAGAGTAGTAGAGACAGAGGAGGTAGCAGCAGTAGCAAAGGCCACATGATAGGTCATAGGATAGGCCCTTAGGGTAGGATACTGGCAGGGTTTCCGGTAGGGATGGAGATCCTCTATCTTAGTGTGAGTGGGAGCAAGAGCAGCTCAGAGCACGTATTACCACATTAGAGGCTCTTCTTGCATATAGAGAGAGACAATTGGAGCAGGTGAGAGAAAAGAGAGACACACAGGTGGAGCGCCTAAGATCTGAGAAAGATACACAGGCTTGCACTGTAGTTCACTAGGTCTAGAGAGCCACGTATTATTATGCTCTTTATCATGCGGCAGTGCTAGAGGGTTAGAGGGCACCTTCATATTCACGAATCGCTCATTAGTCTGAGGGGGCGATGCCATCGCCAGCTCCATTCATTCCACCTCCTCCTCCTCCTCCCGATTAGGGAGAGGGGGGGAGTCAAACATGAGATATTTGTTTGTACTATTTTTGTGAGATCATTTTGTATATCTGGGTCCTTGTGGGACTATTCTCTTGTACCATAGATATTGTATACATGTATATCTGATTCGTACTGATTCTCTGATACTCTCTTTGTAGACTGTTCCATATTTTTGATCTGATCCATGATTTGATATATATATATATATATATATATATATATATTTATACATATATATATTTATACATATATATATATACCTATATATATATGTATATATATATGTATATATATATATATCTGATGCAGCTCTTCCCGATTCTGATATGTTCATTGGTTCTTTTTGCTTTTGATAGATGTTGATGCACATGTGATGTATATTTTATCTTGGTCTCATGATGAGTTAGAGTCAGATGATGACATCATTTATGCTCTTGTGATTTATTACTGACATAAATGTGTTTTAAATGATGCTAAATGTATATGCAAATGTATGTTTTTGAGATTTTCTTTATGCAAGTAAATGTATGGATGCATTTTTAGGATGTAGAATGAAATGCAATGCTTTGAATGCTTTGTTTTCATATTTTCTCTTTCTCGTATATAAATGCAAAATGGATGTTATGAATATGCAATGATATTGATATCATTAATATTTGATGATGTAATTAACTTAGTTTTGGGAATGAATTTAGAAATCATTTTGAGAACAAATCCCTTATACTATTTCTTTTGTTGTAAAAATGAATCATGCAATCTCTAAATGCATCTACATGCAGACTCTTAGGACTTGTCACTGATTTGTAGATATTGTAACATCTATATCATCATTGGGTGCTTTTGGAATGGATACCACCTGATAGTACAATAATCACTAATACCCACTGATATTATGAAAGTATGAATACTATGTTTATTAGATGCAATGTTAGAAATACACTTGGGCATCAAGGAATAGAAGCTAGGATAACAAATTAGTCACATTCCTTTTACTATATTAGATTCTGTGTAAGGTAAGATATTGGACCCACAATGACCTTGAAAATTCATATCCTTGGGTACATTATGCTTCATATACCTTAGTGATAATCTGAGTTTTTAGAAAATAGACAAGGAAATTGTTTCAACCTCACCGTAGTTTACACATAACAAAGATCGAGATATATGTGGCTATCCACTCATGGTGGCAGCTCTTACCATAAACATCCAAGTTAGGTGAAATTTATAGGATCATTTGGAACAATCACCATACGCAGAAAATCAAGAAAATGTTATGCCCCCTGTCCATGCGACTCTTTGTCTTTGCGTAGATGTCATGGAGTAACTCGGAAGACATAACAACCATAAATTGAGAATCAATCAAAGAAAACTTATAACTGCTTATATGCCCCTAGTTAAAGCATCATCGGAACATAAAAAGAGTTATAATCAAACCAAGATCAAATTATGTTTAGGTAGTATTGAGAAATACTATTTATTCATTTTTCAAGCGCAATATAGATTCATCAATCAAAATTTTGAGCAATATGTGTTCCATGTCTGTGTATAACTTTGTTCCTGTTTGCAATCCAATGTAGTACTTAAGAACACCATTTATGTTAGTGCAATGTTTGTGCCATCCTCATTTTGTGAAAGTGACATTTGGTGTGAGTGTTGAGAACCATTGTGTCACAACATAAACCATCCTAGGATGACCTAGCAGACACAACCTAAAATGCTAGTAAAGATGCCCCCAATGCAGAATGATTTGTTCCCAAAGACAGAAATGCAAACAAATCCCAAGCAAGGATAAGATATTCATGAGGAAACAAAGTCAACCCATAGCACAAGTGTAATCGTGGAGGCTTAGTATTGGCAATGCATTGATAGATAGAGTATAGAATATAAGTGATGCCTGATTGCCAAGTTTTCACCACTTGGAAAAGCTTCTTATTCTTTTTTCTACTAGGATGCCTCTTTTACCAGGTTGTCATCAAGGCACTTTTCTCTTTTTTAATTTTTTTGCTATTTTTTTTGGTATTTTTTGAGTTTTTCACTCCATAAGCTCTACTAGCCCAACATCAAGCATAGAACTACTTCAAATGTAGAGTATTGATAGGATTTGGAAGTACATCTCCCTCAGGTGTAGCTAGCTGATAAGCTCCAATCCCAAAAGTTGCAGTTATGACATAAGGTCCCAGCCAGTTTTGTTCAAAATTTCCTTTTTGCTCCCTATTATGTTGGTTCTTAGGATTCTCTTTTAGAACAAGATCTCCCACCTAAAATTGTCATGGTTTGACCTTTTTATTATACCCCTTTGATATTCGTTCTTGGTACACCTTCAGATGATCGAACGCCTATTGCCTACGTTCATTAAGTAAGTCTAAAGAATTTACCCTATCAATGCGGTATTGTTCATCAGTAACAAGAACTTGTAAAGATACCCACAAAGATGGGATTTCAACCTCAATAGGTAGTACTGCCTCAGCGCCATAGACTAGGGAAAATGGCATGGCTCCAGTTGGTGTTCTGATGCTTGTTATGTAGGCCCAAAGTGTCAGATTTAGTTGTAAATGCTAGTCTCTGCCAAACTTACTCACAGTTCTGTGTAGGATCTTGAGAATATTCTTGTTAGATGTCTTATCTTGTCCATTACCTTAAGGATAATAGATTGAGGAAAAATGTTGCGTAATGTGAAACTATGTGCAAATGTCTTCAATGTCATGGTTTTTAAATTGGCCCCCATTATCTGTTACAATTGAAGAGGGTATCCCATATCTACAGATAATTTAGTTCATGATGAACATAGCCACCTGTTTGCCAGTGGCTTTGATTAGCAGCATGGCTTTGACCCAATTTTTGAAATACTCAGTGGTCATAATGGTGAACTTGTATCTGTTTGAAGAATTCGGATATACTTGTCCAACCAAGTCAAAGGCCCATTGCTGAAATGGCCAATGTATTATAAATGGTATGAGTTCTCTGGCAGGAGCATGGATAAGATTCCCATGTGTTTGGCATTTATGAAATGTTTTTGAAAAATGAATAGCATCTTTTTCCGTGGTAGGTCAGTAATAGCCTACTCTAAGTAGTTTCTTAGCTAGTGAAAAGCCATTTGAATGTGATTTTTAATGGAATTTTTAATGCACGATCTAACTGTTCATGTTCTAAACATCTAAGAAGTGTACAGTCGAGACCTCATCTATATAAGTTATTAGTAATGAGGAGATAAAGCGATGTTGTCCTAATCAAGGTTCATTTTTCATTCTTGGATAGATCATTGGGAATATTTTGGTCAGTTAGGTAAACAATGATATTAGCATACCGAGATTGGTCTAGGGTGTTTAAAGCACAAATTACTTGGTATTCAGGGGTATCAAAGGTTGGGTAGGATAATTCTTCCACCAAGAAGTCATAGCAGAATTGATGTTCCTCCAGTTGTAACATGGATGCCAGTGTAGCCATAGCATCTACAACTTTATTGTCTGTTCTAGGTATCTGCTGGAACATGATGAAGACAAAGTAATTCTTTAGGTCATAAACTAGTTGCTTGTAGGGAATCAACTTCTCATCTTTCATTTGATAATCTCCTTTTAATTGATTGATAATGAGCTGGGAGTCACCATACACATGTAACTTTACAATCTTCCATTCCATAGCATGTTTAAGACCATTTACTAATGCTTCATATTCGAAAATGTTATTTGTGCATGGAAATATCAATTTTTAAGACTTGGGTATTTTTTAGCCTTGAGTAGTTATGAACATAACCCTTGCTACAAAGCCTTGTTGCATGAAAGAACCATCAAAGTACATCTTCCATGGATACTCAGTTAGATGCATAATTTCTTTCATCAGGGAAATCAATTCTTAAAGGTTCATCATCTTCGAGTGGTGAATCGGCTAATTGATCAGCGAGTACTTGTCCTTTAATAGCTAGTCTATCCACATACTCAATGTCAAATTCGCTCAGAATGAGGACCCATTTTGCCAGAGGCCCTGTTAATGATGTCTTAATTAGGATGCACTTCAAAGGATCTATCTTTTAAATGAGCCTTACTGTATGTGATAGCATGTAATGTCTCAATTTTTGTGATGCAAAGACAACTGCTAAGAATGTTTTTTAAATTATGTTGTAATTGAGCTCAAAAGACACTAGTGTTCTACTGATGTAGTAGATTTCTCTTTCCTTTTTAGTTTCATCCTCTTGTGCTAGAAATACTCCCAGTGATGTGGTTGTAGCTTAAATATATAGGAGTAATCGCTTCCCATGGATGGGTACCATAAGAATAGGAGGAGTATCTAGGTACTCTTTTAATTCTTTGAATTTAGCTTCACAATGTTCATCCCATTTGAAGGTGACACCTTTGTGTAGTAATTTGGTAAAGGGTTGTGCTTTATTTGCAAGTTGCGACATGAACCTCTTGATTAACTGGAGTCTCCCTTGTAATGTCCTCATTTGATTAATGTTGTGTGGATGAGTCATTTCTAGTATAGCTTTGAAATTTGTAGGGTCTACCTCAATTCCTTTCGCTGAAAAAATAAATCCTAAGAGCTTCCCTGATTGGACCCCAAAGGCACATTTCTTTGGATTGAGCCTGAGTTGAAATTGCTCCATACGATCCAATATTTTTCTTAAGTCATTAACATGAGTAGTCCTTTATTTTGATTTAGCTAAGGTGTCATCCACATAATCCTCCATGTTTTTATGCATCATATCGTGGAATATAGTATTCATGGCTCTTTGGTATATAGCACCTGCATTCTTTAACCCAAACAACATAACGTTCCAGTAAAAGGTTCCCTATGCACATGTAAATGCGGTCTTCACTTGATCTTCAAGAGCAATTTTAATTTGATTATAGCCTGAGAAACCATCCATTAGTGAGTACATTTGGTAGCCTAATGTTAGATCTATGATCATATCAATGTTAGGCAGTGGAAAATTATCCTTAGGAAATGCCTTGTTTAAGTCTCTGAAGTCTGTATAGATCCTGATAGATTTATCTAATTTAGATACTGGGACCACATTAGAAATCCATCCTGCGTAATTGATGACTCTGATGAATCCAGCTTTCAACAATTTTTCTAGCTCCGCTTTTACCAATAATGGAACATGAGGATGCATCTTTCTTAGTTTATGTTTCATGGGTTTAATTCCAGGAGCTATAGATAGATGGTGCATTATTAATTCTAGATCTAGTCTAGGGATATTGGTGTAAGACCATGCAAAGTTGATCTTTTTCTCTTTTAGGAACTCCATGAATTGTATATTCTCCTCATCTGACAAAGATTGTGCTAGGTGAACAATTTGAGGAACTTCAGTTGTGCCCAAGTTAATTGGTTGTGTTGGTTCTATCAAAACTGAAGATCTCTCTTGAAAGTGCTTGAGGAGGATATCAAGAATCCCATCCTTTGGCACCTCTAAGAGGTTTTCACCATCATATACATCTTTTTTTTTTACTATTTTAGAATCTGACAATGCCACAACATGGTCTTCACTGTCAGTTCTTTTTTTCTTTTTATTTTTCAATTTGTGACTGAGAAACTTGATATCCTCCTGTGACATGTTCATGCTCCCTGCATTGGTGGAAGAAGGGTAAGGTTCACAAGCATTTAGGTATCAAGCCAAAGTGTAGTCATTAGGGAAGTCAAGGATAGGAATAGGATCTGGATTTTTCCAATCAATTAAGTTCGGGTTTATTAAATACAAGGAGCCAGATTTTGGGAAGGACAACATCGTGTCAACATCAAGACTATTAACTAACATGACATGTTCTGTTAAGTCTATTTCATCGATGTTTAGATCAATAAGAGTCAGATCGTCATTATTGAAGTCGTTGTTAGTTATATGTGGACCAAAATCTAGTGACTCATCAGTGGAACTT
Organism: Thuja plicata; assembly: GCA_018584345.1. Taxonomy (NCBI): domain Eukaryota; kingdom Viridiplantae; phylum Streptophyta; class Pinopsida; order Cupressales; family Cupressaceae; genus Thuja; species Thuja plicata. The sequence goes on along the minus strand of MU227404.1, from coordinate 908,998 downwards.
TCATCTTCATCTCTCCATAAAAGGAGGCTCCTTGCTTGTAGTCTCTGAATTTCTTCTAGGTCTAGGAGAATACCAGTTTCTTCATCAATGAGTGGGGGAAGGAATACCTCCTCTTCTTTGGTAATATCAACATTAGTAGGAGTAGTGTTAGAGTGTTATCTGTGTTCTGATGGAGGTGCAAACATGTCAATCACATCTTTTTCAATGTCCTCCATAGCAATAGATAGATCATCCCACTCATAATCATGTGAGTCGGTTACTTCGTCATCAGACCTGTTTAAGAAATCAGCAATAGTTACCTGATGTACTCTATTAGCCACCTGTAGATCAAAGTGTGGTAAATCGAGGACATGTGAAACTATGACTAATTGCCCCCAGTTAGGATGTGAATCTTGTTGTCAAGGTGTGTCTTCAATAGTTTTTGCTATCAATGGTACCTCTAGATTGTCTTCTGTTGTTTTTTCTACCTCTTGAATAGTAGTTGGTGTTAATAAAGGGATATGAGTATTTTGTGGTACCTCAAAGCTTGGTACATACCGTTCTCCTTGATATTTGGGGTTACTTGTACCAATATGTAATAATCTCTCATAGGATCATTGTTTTAGTTCTATTTCTTCTTCTCTATCACTTTCGTTGTCAGAGATCGGACTATCCCTTGAAGTAGGGTCTTCAAATTTATTATTGAAACCTAGTCCTATTTTATCTTTGGTGTCCCTGAAATTCCATGTGTATAGGTTCAATAAGGCCCTTTCCTTTGTCGCCTAAAGGTCCTTTTCATTTATATCCTATTTGTTTGAGGAGATCGTATCCTTTACCATACTTTTCCGAGGATATTTCCACATGTTTTACCTCAACTTCCTTTGGTTCTCCCTTGTAAAGCCAGGCCAAGACTACCTATTCTTCTATGTTATCTTCAGGAGAGGTAGATACTTTAACCATGCCAGTTTCTTTGTGAATTTCTGGTATTCGAGATGCAACAGGTGGGAATGATGAGGAAGGTTTTCCATAGGATCTTAGTGACACAAGAAGTTCTGTCAATGATGGGGTCAGGTCCAGCTTGTATTCTCCCATACTTGTTTCTTCAAGCTTTAAGGTCTTTCCAAAGCCTTTCATAACCATGTCTTTGGTAGTCTCAGTAACAATCTCATTTGGAGCTTCCTTGTTATGCAGGAACATACTACCTACTTTAACAGTGTTGCACGTATAACTTGTATCTGCAGGAATTGTTACCTCCACCCCATTATGTGATAATTTGATACATTGGTAGAAGGTAGATGGTACTTCTTAAATTTCATAGATCCAAGGTCTCCCTAACAGTATGTTTTAAGCCAAGGGTAGATCCAAAACTTAACATATGACATTCTTTTCAACTGGTCTGATTCTGATGGGTAAAATAATGAGACCTTTAAAGGATCTCTCTTCTTCATCATAAGATTTGGTAGTGATTTTTCTTCTTGAATCAATGGTTTGTTCTGAGAGACCCGGTTTCCTAATTAGATTAAGGGTACAAATATTTGAAATCTTGTGCCTCCATCTATCAATACATGTCTAACACAGGATTTATGAATTAGGATTTCGATATGAAGTGGTTGATTATGCGGATGTATTAATGATTTATCATCTTCTTCAAAAAAAGACAGGTAATGTGGCGCTGAGATGTGATTAACCATTTCTTGGAATTTTTCTACATCAAGGTCCTTTGGCACATTGCGGCATGTAGGGATTGTTAAGGAATTTCCCTATGCACTAAGGAGATCTTAAGCAACTCAAAAATGGAAATTTGAGCAGAGGTTCATTGTAATTGATCCACCAAGCTATACTTTGCTACAGGAATAGTAACTATTTGTCTTACTGCTAGCTTGGGGATAGTGCCAATGGGTACTTTGGAAGTTGTTGCTAGTTTTGATGAGGAATTGGGTCCTTTGATCACTACTTGTGCTTGACTTTGGGTCACCACATTTGATTGGGAAGATGTGTTTTGAACAGCCTTGATAGTGACCAAATTAATTGATTCAATTTTAATGTCTAGCATGTTGATCACATTATCATTTTTAGAGAAGGTGTAGTTCACTTCATTTATTTTTCCTTTAGATGCTTCCCCTTTCTCGTAATTAGGGAATGTTTTGTTAAATGTCATATGGTCCTCATTAGTGGTGTGCCCTTCCACTTTGAACTTTCCTCCTTCGATAAGGTCCTATATAACATGTTTGAGTTTAAGACAATTGTTAGTCTTGTGTCCTTTGTTCTTGTAGAAGACATAATAAGAATTGTCATCCCATCATGGTGCTTTGACTTCCGGTTCCCATGGTTTTGAATCTGGGATCGTGAGAAATTTGTTGTCTAATAGTGTCTTCAAAATAGTCTTGAGAGGCTCTCCCAAAGGAGTGAATGTTCTTTGAGGTTTTGAGCTCCATGGCCAACCCTTGTTGTTCTCATTGTTCACTTTAGGTATGGATGTTGTTACCTTGGCATCTTTACTTGCTTGCATGCTATTTGTTAGATTGAACACCTTAGGTTTATGATTAACATTAGACGCATCTACCACTCCATCCTTAACAACATTTTTGTTTTTTCCACCATTTAAGCTTGTTGTTGGAGTTGGTAGATTTGTTTTCACTTTGGAGAGTAATTTCTCCCTTTTTAACTATGACTTCTTCAATACAGATGGCATTCCTAATCATCCTGTCAAAGCTAGGGGAATCTTGCATTTGCAATGCGTAGTTCAACTCAGGTATCAAGTTATTAACAAAGATTTCCATTTTCTCAGATTTAGGAATAGCTATTGAATATCTTGCAAAGATTTTCCTCCACCTTTGTAGAAAGTGTGTAAAGGATTCGCCAGTTCTTTGTTTAGTGTTACACAGATCCATCATAGTTACATCATGATGTATATTATAGGAGTAATGTTGGATAAATCATTGAATTAACTCCTCAATTTTTTTTACCTTAGGTGTAAGTTTTGAGAACCACTCCATGGTGTTTCCACCTAGGCTTCCTGGAAATAGCCTCATTAGGTATGTAGGTTCATACATGTAATCTATGCTCTGAGCATAAAACTCTCTCACATGGTCATGTGGATTGGTCTCTCCCGTATATTTGTCATATTTTGGCCTTGCCATGTTGGGAGGAAATAGGACCATATTAATACTCTTATCAAAAGGAAATGGACAAATGGAGTCCAAAGAGTATTTCTTCTTGGGCTTAGCCTTCTCTTGTTTGAGATTTGCAAGCTCAGTTTTCATTAAGGTTAGTTGTTTGGCGAGAATAGAGATAGGAGTTGACACCTCCTTTTCTTTTAGTTGTTCAACATCATAATCTTTAGGTAATTTTACGCCTGTGGAAGCTAGATGGAGAAAATATTTCTCTTTGTCCTCGCCAATTATCTTTTTCAATATTTTTTGGAATTTCTTGCTCTATTTGAGTTTATTGTATTCTTCCTCAGTGATATCTTCCTCACTGTCTGAACCAAAAAAAGGATGGTTAAAGTGTTTTTCTTCTTCACCATCGCTATCTTTGTGCTTTTGGTTTTTGTTATTGTCGTATTCTCCAAAAGCCTCACTCCATTCGTGAGTGGGTCTTTCCATTTCTGGAGTGTCTAAATCGAACAAGGAACTGCGAGATGTTTCTCCTTGTTGAAAGTGTAGTGTATTTTCTCCAACAATGGGCGCCAAAAATGTGTGTGATTTTGGAGGTACTTCCAATTCTTTAGAAGTGTACTTGTTGCATCTTGTGTTAACCATGTAGTTATATCTCAACTTTTTCAAAGTTTCCCGATAGTGTCAAGTAGAGTCTCAAATCATTCAAGTGAGTGTGTCCAAGTAGAGGTATCATTTGTGTTTTGGTGGAAGTGAACGAGTCCAGCATCAAAGGTTTAGAATGCCCTGATAGTGAGCTAGGAATCAATTTTTTTTGAAAAGCGGATAGACCACACGTATTGAGACTAATTATGAGAAACTAATAGGACATGCAAGGTAGACATTTGAAACAGTATTAGAGAGACCAGAAAAAGCAACAAGGACAGAATAAAGAGCCAAAAGGGTATCCAAATAAACTAAGTTTCTCTGAGAGGCAACTATGCAAGTGCCCACTGTCCTAGATGCGACGCTTTGTATGCGAGTTTTTGAAAAACTAGATGCGAGCCTAAGTATACACGATGCGATATTTCTCCCTAAAAATGATGCAAGATTTAGCAGATGCGAGTTTGCACACTGCATGCGAGTTTACACACCATATATGAGCCAGGATGGACCAAAAATGACTGTTTGCTTTTCTGTCAGTTTGGTGTCTAATTTGTCTTGAATTTCATGCAAATTTGTCTAATAATGGGTTTTTTTTAGTCTTTCCAGTGAGTGAAAAATATAGCATGTAGCCAAATGATTGAATTTTGTTGCTTGTTTGGATGATTTATCTCGTTAGTGAACTTTTAGACACATTCAAGTAGATTTGCACTGTTAGGGGTGAATAGACACATTCTTATGCCCTATTTTATAGGTAGAGGATGAAAATCATTGCTCGTTGACTTAGGTACACACTAAAATGCTAATCAGAATATGGCCATCACCAAGCACACAATGGCTCCAGTCATGATGCCATATTAGCCGACTCCAAATGCACGATATGACGAGTATCTTGGGGCAATTACTTTTTTCCTTGCACAAGGATTATCACCCTTTTGGGGATGAATTAGGTAATTTTGACTACAAAGTTCATTGTTTATGACGGGGCAATCCATTTGAATCCGTCTCCCATAGAATTACACAAGGAAAAATTGAGGCGTATAGCCATATGAGTACTCAAATATGTGTAGTCTCGCAAGCAAGATTGAAGCAGCTCCGTTCTACACATACCCAAGCATGTTCAAGGAATGATGTCAAAATTTTGAGAACAAAACTGATTCCATCTTCTGAGGCTTTGGCCTACAAGGAAGAAAGTATTTATAGTGAGTTGGAAGGATTGACATAAAACCTGTCCTCACTTGGGTCATTCCTGGGAGATTATTTCCTCAACCGGCAGACCCTCTACTGTTAAATAAGCATACAAAGGATTGGCGAGCATAGGATTTCTAGATTTTTGATTCTTCAAAAGAAGAAGAGAATGCTCTCCTAGTCCATGTCATTTTCTCCCAAAATACTCCAATCAATGTTCATTCCCTCAAGCTATTTGAGCTCGATTTAAATATTCCTAATTTATGAAAACATAGTACTTTGAAAGCAAAGTTTGATTGTTCAGTTTCCCCAAAATTAGGTGATTTTCTTGTTCAATTACTATCTCCAAAATTTTCGACAATGAAGTTGTTCAATTATCCCACAAAATTTAATGATTTATGTTGTTTAATTACTTTGCCAAAATGAAGTTAAACAATGAGTTTGTTTACTTTGTTCAGTTACCCCAAATGCCTTTCAAATCATAAATTGACTTGTGAGTTTCTAATTTTCCTTAAAAGGAAAAGAGCATATTCCTCTGGTCAATTTAGTATGAGATTGGAAAATGTCTTTAGTTTTGAAAGCATAACAAAAATAGAAGTCAAAATGTGGGATTGGCAACATGTAAAATCACAAGTCAGTATTCTTTTTTTCCAACTTCTTTGAGCAAGAGTCTCTGACAACGATCTGCAAACATAATTTAGGCTATAAAAAGATCAAAGACAACAAACACGTAAATGTCAATGGCTAGATTTTTCAATTTTCAATAAAAGAAACCAGATGCAACCCTATATTTACCAGATGCGATCTAGTATCTCGGATGCGATGAAATACATACTAGACGTGAGCCTTTACCAGAAATGACTCATGGTATCCAGGATGCGAGCATAGATTCTGCGATGCAAGGGCGTATCCTGGATGTGAGCCTTTATCACCAAAATGAGCATGTACCTGAAACCTGTGAAGACAAATTAGTGAAAAATGGATGCAAAATGAGGCAAAGTCTGAAAGTGGGCCCCATGGTGGGCACTAGAAATGTGTGTGTGATTTTGTGGACCTGTTATCTGCAACATGAAACTTTAATAGATCATTATATTAGTGAAAAAGCATAAAAAGAAAGGGTTTCAAGCTAAACACTAAAACTGATCTATTGCTTCCTATTTAGGAGGAGTTTGAAGAATGCAATAATCATGCCCTCATATTATGCACAAATTAGTGACATATACAACCTAAGAATTGAATAGTTGAATAAAAAATAATCTAAACGATCAAGAAACATGCATATTAGCTCTAAAAATGAAGATAATAACAATGCATAATGACAAAGCTAAGATGCAACATGATTTCACAATTATCTCAACAGCATAACAATGCTTTCAAATCTAAAAATTAAGGGCCATTTGTACTCAAAATTCATCTTATTTATAGAAGAAATGTGGAGAGAGAGAGGGAACAAGGCCATAAATGGAGGTGTAAAAACCTTAAAGGTGGTGTAAGAGGATTAATGGAGGAAGGAATTAATGAGGCATGGTGGAAGGAATATGCATTAAATGATGCATTTATGAGAGCATTGTGAGGGTTTAAGAAGCATGGGTGAGGGTTTAAGTCCAAGTTTGAGAAAGTGGACTTTGAGAGAGGGAAGCTTGAGAAAGTTGACTTTCTCAAGTGAGTTGAATTCCTAATCACAAAATTAGGAATGTGAAATCATTAGGAAGGGGGTTAAGATGGGATTAAGATTAGGATTAGGCTTGGCATGGGGGGAATAGTTGGGATGGGTTTGAACCCAGGGTTTAGGTTAGGGTTAAAGAGAATAATAATGAAATGAATTATATTTAATATATTCATTCAAAAATAGGGAAATTAATTATTTAAGATTTTGATTGCTTTTGATAATTAATTAGGACTATAGCCAATTAATTAGATTAATTTAGGCTAGAAGATAGGCTTTGCAAGTGATGAGGTATAATAGGGATTTCATTTAATTCCTTTTAAATTAATTATCTTAGCCATGTTTTGATTTGAATTGATTTGAATTTAATAGATTTGATTTAATTGGCTAGGGTGATTATTAAAATTTAGTGATTAAATCACTTAGGAGATTAAATCTGATTTCGAGTGAATTATGCCAATCAATTGAAGAGTTGTCTTGACATAATTGTGGGTATGATCACACTTAGGTAAAATAGGGTTTATGGTCAGAGAAGACCAAATTAGGGTGCTTACATCTGTTGGGCAGGCCGACTGGTGCATTTAATTTATGGTTACATGTGAGAGATGTGAGGACCTATATCTTGTTTGGTTCACTCTCTTATGCAGATTTAATGACCATTGGAGGCCAACTGATGGATAACACATTGGTTGTGTGTTCTTGATGCCGACTTGGGTTTATTTATGTTATTTCAATTGTAATGCCAACTTTTGGCAATTTTTTATAAAAGAGATTCTAGGTTGATGTTTAGGGAAGAAGATAGGGAGAGGAAGGTAGAGATAAGATGATAAATTGAAAGACTAAAATTTGATGCAGTTAGCTATAAGTGGGTAGATAGAAATTGTAGATTGCTTGGAGGCTTGCGAGCACAAGTTTAGATATGGTTTCTTCCACTGAGCTATATATTAGACTGGGGATGTTGGGTCTTGTGAGATCTTGTTTATGCTATTGCTACTTTGGCCCTAACTGGAAGGCCTTACAACCTGACATGTTGATTTTAATGTTTGGTTATTGATAACAATCTGATTATTGTTTTTCATAATTGAATATGAATCTGAGTATATGTTGATATAAATTTTTATATCTTTCATGTTGTTATGTTTCTATTGTTGTCTTTTTGTTGGCTGCAAGTTTGGACAATCCATTCTTGGATCCTCCAAGCTTTACTGCATCAACATGTCATACTAGTTGATCTCCATGGTCCTATATTACCTCTTCTGGTCCATATTTTGCAATTCACAGTTCCATGTGTCCATAGTTACTACAGACTAAGCATGTGACATCAAATTGCCTCTCCCTTTGGTAAGGGCTTTTTTCGATTCACAATTCGCCTTTGATTAATGACTCTTGACCTACACTCATCAACTTTGTGACCATATTTGTTGCATTTGTAATAGTAACCATCAAAGATACTAGATCTACTACTGGATCTAGATCTACAATCATAAGCAATATGACCATACTTGTTGCAGTATATAAATATCCATAAAAAATGCTAGATCTATTATTAGACCTAATTCTACATACATTTCCAGTATGTCCTACCTTATGACATTTGAAACATACAGGTTTTTATCCTTTCTTACCACAAGTTCTTTTTGTTACTTTCGGTGGATACTTTCCTTCTTTCTTAATTTCCTTTGTTCTAGAGGATTCTCCAACTTCAAAAGTAGTCTTACCAGTGCAACCAAGTCCTGTGGTCTCTTTTCTTCTTCTTTAATTCCTCATTTGTTCATCGATTTTTGCAGTACTCTCATTGAATTTATTTAGCATATTATTAGCATTCTTTAGTTCTTCTGTTAGTTTCTCATTCTCATTTTTCATATCTTCATTCAGTCTTAGGGCTTATTGAATTGCTTCATTTGTATCATGTAAATGTTCATGCATTATAGCAACCTCATATTCATATCTAAAAATTTCTTCCATTTTAGCCTCTAGGGTTTCATCTTTGTCTTTTAGGTCATCTTCTACAACTTTCCTTGCATCTTCTGCAGATCTTCTTGCTTCCAATTCGTCACTCATTCTGATTGATTGGGCTTCCATTTCTCTTCTGAGATTTGTCTTATCCTTTTTCAAAATTTCAATCTCCATAGTCATGGCTTCTAGGGCTTCTTTCGATTCTCAAATCCACTTTGTTCAGATAATTTCTCAATGTAATCTTAACTCTCACAAAGTCTTTCAACCAATTCTTGTCTTTTATCTCTAGAATGCTTCAGTTTACTCTTCAACTCCTCAATGAGCATTTCTGCTTCTTTAAGTTGCCTCTTCAACAAACCCTCCATATCTTCCTTAAGGATCCTACCCAAGCTATTAGGATTCTTCAAGGGAACTTGGCTTTGATACCAATTGTTAGTGTTCAAATGCACTGAGAGGGGGGGTGAATCAGTACACCTGCAAATTTGAAAACCAAACTTAAATATCTTCCACAAGATCTGATATGCAAAAGCAAATAGCACATAGAAACTTAACACATAAACCAATCACATCAAATAGACACAACACACAAGATTTGTCTTGTGAAAACCCTTGTTAGAGGGAGAAAACCATGTGTAGAATGGTATCCACAAATTTCACTAGTGCACCGTAAAACTTTCCCTATTAGGAGTTGTTACAATCACCCTGTTAAGGGTATACCTGGTTAAGAGTATTTTAGCCTGGTTAGAAGCTAACAAGTCCTATTAAAGACTAATCTGTTAAGATATTTCAAAATTCTTGTAAGAGTTACTTGGTTAGAGGATTTTACACTTTAGATCCTGTTAAAGATCCTGCCCACCAGTTTAGGAGCGACCTTGTTAAAGGATTTTAACTTGCAAACTTACTAGAAATTGCCTTGAGATAGACTCAAGAATGCTTGATCTCGATATGACCTTTCTTTCTGATAGATCCACTTCATCTATGATCACTATGTCACCTTAGACTCAACCAACTCCAAAAAATCATCAACTCCAATCGCAACGTCTAAAACTATAACCTAAATCAAAATTTCATCCTTCTTTTATAACAAGTTATACAAGTTGGACTTCAACCTAAAAAGTTTTACCCACCAACTTAAAATTAAAATCTGATCCTACCAAAACACATTGGTCAAACCAATAAAGTCAATATAATGTACATTAGGTTGCAAACAATCATTAACTAACGTTAAACTAATTGGTAAAATGATCAAATCAAACTTGTTCTAACTATCCTTTGTTCTTCCTTCCAATGACACTTGAATCTTCGATAACTCGATCAATTCTTCAAACTAACTGATGAGACATAGGTAGATATACTTCTGTAGATGAAAAATTCATGATAGTACACCTTAACTCACTCTCTAGAACTAGATTTAGTCGCCTGAGTGTCGCTTATTGTTCTTTACCCGATTGACTATACACTTAGTCAATTCTTCAATTGAATCTCCATCACCATCGGTACAACAGATCTCTCATCTCCAATACATCATGTTGCCTACAGTGAAAACACCTCAATACAACACTATGACCAAAACACAGATCATCTTCACCCAATGCCAACAATGTATGCCCTTCGATTGTAATCTGGAATATATGGTTGGAAAGGAATGAGAGATTTTTTCAGAAAAAAAATCCTCTTTATCAGATACTATTGATAAGATTGAGAGGTCAATTTCTGAGGTGACTAGGACCTCTTTGACCAAAAATGATAACTCCCTCAAGTCTTTCACTAAGTGGGATAGTTTCATATACAAGACATGGCCATTATTACAATCTCTTTCATCACATGGGTCCCAAGTCGATAATCAGAAATTTCTTAGAAGAACAAAAGAAGTTTGATGTCCACTGCCCCTGATTTTCATAAACTGAACTTTGATCGAGCATCTAGGGGCAATCAAGGTCTCTTAGGAGTTGGGGTTTTTCTTAGAGATTAAAATGGGAGAATAATTATAGTATTTGTAAAAAAACTTCATGTTGGTTCTAACAATGTTGTTGAGATTGAAGATTTAATGCTAGGCCTCTCTGTTGTGTCATCTTTGAACATTCATAATCTGATCATTGAAGGTGACTCTATGGTAATTTATTATTCTCTAATGAATAAAAGGACAAATTTCTGGCCTTTACAATATCGACTAGACAAAGCACTCATATTATTACAATCTTTTTTAAGTCAAACATTTCAATAGAGAGATTAATACAGTGGTTGATTTCTTGGCCAATAAGGTAATTGATGATAATGTTCTTTTATAGGAGATAGAGGAATCTTCTATACTTTCTCTATTAAATGGTTAGTTGGGCTACTTGACCTCTTACTAGACTTTCAATGTTGAATCCCATCATTGCTATGTATATTTTTTAATGGACATATTTGGACATAAGTAGTCTAATTGAAAGTAGAATGTTCCTCTTAATATAAGTTCTAACACTGGTTGGCATTGTTATTATATATTGATCTGCATCTTACTCACACTCATCACATTAGGATGAGACATTCTATCATCTTGTCTCAATGTTCGATGGGAGTAATAGTTGGTTGTCCTTATGCTTTTTTTAATAGTACTATTTCAAATTAATGGCTTCTTTATTTGGTTTGTATCAACATCCTCATCATTGTTGGCAAGAACATCCTTATGGTTTATATTTCGAAAGGATTTTTTATTTAACTCCCCTTTTCATATTTGTGGGGATATTGGTTGGTTTTTCTGTAGTATTTCAGTCAGTAGTATTGTCAAGATATGATGGCTGTTTATTTTGCTTACTCTAACATCCTCATTGCTAATGACATTGTTAGTTGATTACATGGGTGTCTTCTTCTTATTCCAGAAATGCATTCAAGTTACTCCCCTACTCATAGATAAATGGAATAGTATCTTTGTGTTAAGTGAGGTCTATTGGGATTTTATATGGGTCGATGGCTGCACACGTCTATTTAAGTTTTGAATTTGGTAACATTTACTCTAAAGTGCATTTATAACATACTGCGGTAGCTTCCTACACATGTTTATTTACGACATCATTTACATCACTAAGGTGATGTTTGCAATGTTGATAACTTTTATTATCTTTTCAAATTAACTCTCATGGCATCCAATGATTCGCCTACTTTCTCGCTTGAGCTAAGCTTGTCTCCATCAAATTGGTTTTTTGTTCACTGGAAGATTTGAAGTTCGCATTATATGATAGTATGTATTCTATATACGATCAAAGCTTGCATTAATTTCCTTAAGGCCCCATTTGTTTCACGGAATTGGGAGTGACACTTTCCATTTTTGGGAGTGACACTTCTCATTTTTGCAAATCTGCTGTTTGTTTCTCTAAATTGTAATTCCGGATTCGTCAAGAAAAACCGGGTTTAGACACCAAAATGAGTGGCATCATCTTCCCACTAAATAGGTGGAATTAGAAATCATATCCTGGTTTTGCGATAATAAGGTTTTGAGTCAAATTCCAATTTCCCAAGATGCAAAACCGGGATTTCAAAACATGATTTTGTGATAATAAGGTTTTGACTCAATTCCAATTCCGCGAAACAAACGGGGCCTAAATGTTTGCTGGCTTCATTTTGATGGAATGGTATTTTATGGTTCTTCAATTTTACTTGGGCGTTTTTCACTTGTTTCTCAACCTGCCCTATTTCATTTGCATTTCGTTGCTTTCTTGGTATTAGTAATGGAATACAGGGTTAGACTTAAGATGTGGTAGTGGGAGGAACACATTTCTTTTGCTACTGCCAAATTGGGTATTATTTTTTATCTTCCTTGTGCTTATGTACAAGTAGTTGTTAGAACTTTGCTTGGAAATGATTAGTTGTCAACGAATTCAGATGCTTTGCCCACTGAGTTAGCATCCTATTTTATTACTGTGCTGGTGGATTTGTCTATGGATGTTGAATTTTTTTATAATATAGTTGTCAAGTTATTAAATAATGAAGTATATGATAATGATTTTCTATACAAATTGCTTCAGAGCCACCGTTTGGAAAATAGTAACTTTCCCACTGCAGGAATTATTGAGTTTAAAGTTTTTATGACTAAAACTTCAGTGCAAGAATATGTTCGCTTGATGCATTCTCTTGATCCACATATTTCAGAACCATCTCTTGATGAATTTCAGGCTATTCACACTATTTTGATGCACATTGACAAGTGCATCGGGGACAACATTTTTCCATTACCTCCATTGCAGGTAGTAGATCCTTCCTAGGATGATGACCTCCCTCTTATAGAGGAAGATACTATTTTGGAAGAGACACTTAGCCTCACATCACTTGATGAGCACATTATGTTGGCCTCCTTCATTAGTGGTGCAACTTCCTCGAGCAGCACTTCGATCTCACGCCATGATGGTGCTTCTTCGTCTACTTCCTAATTGGTCTGCATGGGTAAAAGTACAAACTTGTGTCACACTTTTATAAAGGAAAAGGTCCACAACATGAAAACTATTCAATTTTAACAACATAAAAGTGACACTTGTGTTTAGAATTTGAAAATGAAGTAAACTAATGAAATGTATAAAATTAGATGTAGTTTATGGCTATAATTTTTTTAAAAAAAATTGAATAAGAATTGACATAGTTTTATAATTTTTGAAGTCCATTTTTTAATTGCTAAAAAATGCTGAAAATCTAGGGTCTAGCTCCCACAAAAATAATATATCCAAATGATCTTGTTTTCCTCTAATTTCTGAATATGTTTTAGATGACATCTATAGCTAGTGCAGAAAAAAGAAAGATTGGTTTTCGGTATATATTTTGTATGTTATAACTATTCAAAGTCGGAGTTACCCGAAATTAATAGTTTTTGTCTCCCACCTAATTTTCCCTAGCAAACATATACCATTTAGAAAATGAATTATATATATTCTCGAAGAGGACTCTCTCCTCTAGTGTTAAATATAAGTTTTAAATTTTTTTGACATGATTTGCTATTTTTTTTTAAAATTTTGAACAAGCATGTTCTTAAATGTTAAAATACCTACTTGCACTTTTTTCAAATTATAATATATTATATGTAATCAAAATAGTATTAAAATTATATTACCGTAATCTAGACTCCGAGATCTACAAAGGGTATTTTTAGATTTTAAATCAAGTTGAATTTTAATAGAAAATTCAGCTCCAAAACTGACAAGTTTTCAATTTTCCAATTTTTGCTTATTTGGCTGCCACATAGGTATGTTCGGTCAGAACAATTTTGGCCAGAACAGTTTCGATCCGAACTGGTTCAGCCAAAACTAGGGCTGACCAAACATGGTCGCGTGGATGATCACGACTCTCAATGCTCATATATTAAAGAGTTTATTTGTTTAATTAAAAAAACAAAATAGCAATTTATTGTGACTTAAAAAATGTTTTTTTTTATAAAATCATTTTTTAAAGAGTTTTAAAGGCGTATTTTTGGTGTTAAAGGGCAACTACAAATTAAGATTATCAAGGAGGTTTTTCTTTGCAAGTTTATTTCTTATTTTAGTTTTTTGGGATTTTTTTGTATTTTAATTAAAGCATTGTTCAATATTGAATTATGAACTTATCAATATTATTTTTTATTTTTTTTATCAAGAGTATATGGTTTGTATATGCTTTGCAATGGGGAATAAAATGAATAGAACAAGAAAATATGGTCGAATAAGGGATGAAAAAATGAAAGGTCATACAAAATGTAATGAAGATGAACCTGTTGAAGTTTGGGAATGACCTATTGATATTCAAGAAGATGCAATTCAAGTAGGGGAACAAATTGGTAGTTCTGAAGGTGAAAATATATCTTTTGACATAGGCAATTCGATGGAGATGAATGGGGATTCACTTTTCAGTCAAATTTCATCTGAAAAATGGTGTCTGAAAGAACAATAAAAAAATGTTGCAAAAAAAATTGGGATGGGTAAAAGCACAATAATCTATCACCCGTTTAAACAAAGGAAAAGGTTAACAACACCAAAACTGTTAAACTTCAAGGGCATAAAAGTCACATTTCTGTTGAGAATTTGAAGATGATGTAAACTGAAGAAATGTGTGAAATATGATGAATTATATGCCTATAATTTTTTTAAATAAAATTGAACCAAAATTAATATGTTTTTTAAATTTTTTATGTCTATTTTTCATTTCTTGAAAATACTATAAATCAATGAGTTTACTTCCCGCCAAATCATTATAAGTAAAACCTTTTTCTTTCATCCAATTTTAGAACATGTTTTAGATGAAATGTAGAGCTAGTGCAAAAAAAAAAAAGAAATAAGTGTTTTCGATCTATAATTTTTCTGTTATAAGTTTTCAAAGTCAAACTTACCTAAAATCAACAGTTTTTGTCTCCCACCACTTTTCCCCTATCAAAACTATATCAAAAACCAAATAAATTACATATTATTGAAGAGGACTCTCTTTTTCTAGTGTTTTCTCTGATTTTAAATTTTTTTTGAATTGATTTATCATTTTTTTATATTTTCCAAACCAACAACTGCTTGACTGTTAAAATACCTACTTTCAATATTTTTTAGTTAAAATAGACTGTCTAATTAAAATACTATAAAATCTATATGATGATATTCTTGACTCTGATCTCTACAAAAGGGTATTGTTGTATTTTTTTTAAAATATCATTAAAAAGACTAGGAGTTATTGAAACGTCACTTTTTCTGAAATAATTTTATTTCTATGGTAATTGGACTCAAAGTGGTATAAAACATACATTTAATAGACATTTCCAACTAGAAAAGTTAAAGAACTTATCTAAATTAGCTAGAATGAATCTAGCTAGACTATATGTTTGACCAAAATTAACTTTTAGTTAGAAATACTAAAATTCAGCTGTGCTGATAAGTTAGCCTAAAACATGACAGATTATTGTGCTTTTACCCGGATAAATATTTTAAAAAGAAAAGTATGGTTGGAAAAGCACAATTATTTGCTAGGTTATTTAGGAAAAAAGAAATGACTCTTGTTTTGGAGTTGTTATGTGTTGATAATAAGAAAAGCTCAGCAGACAGTGTAAATCGAACAATAGTTGAAAATTTTCAAGATGCATTGAACGACATTAACAACTCAAGTCGAGGAGCTGATTTAAGTGTTGCACGTAGAGCATTGATGACTACTGTGTCTAGTAGGAGGTTGAAACAGAGAAAACTAGTACATGCAATTTATGATTTACTGAATGTATCTAGAAGAACTGTTCAAAGATATATCAGTAAGAGAAATATGTTAAAAATGAAAACATTCAAAAGAATTGGGTTAATATTTGTAGACTTCCTTGAAAAGACAAAATTTCTGAAGATGTAAAAAGACAAGTCATTGACTATTGGACCACTCACTCTCATGTTTCTTCTAATAGAAGGGATACTATATAGATGAAAGATGAAGAGACCGGTATGAAAATTGCAAATCCAAAACATTTTATAGATACAACACAAAGTGAATTGTTTGAGGCATTCAAGCAAGAAATTTTAGATGTGAAAATATGTCAAAGAATGTTTGAGAGGTTGTGCCCTTGCTTTGTACGCATAAATAAGGTACCTGAAAATTGTTGTTTCTGAAATCATGTTGAGTTTCATCTATATTTGCAATCATACAAAAAATTATGGCAATACTTAATTCAGATATGGTCATCCCTGCAAGTATGACATAATTTGTGAAGTCTATTTTATGTGATAAATCAGAAGATTCAGATGAGTTCAAAGTACAATGTATAAAGAGTGCATGTAGTGATTCTAGAGATTTACATAAATTTCCATTGCAAATTGAGAATATTAATGTTTCAACACCAGTTTTGTGGAAGAGATTTGAATATGAGACATATAGAACTAAGACCAGAGATGAATCCAAAAAAAATGTAATGAAGGAGAGTGAATTTCCCTACCTTGAGTTTATGACCAAGTTTCGTACTATAATTTATCCACATATCCAGTATCTTCATGGTGCATGATGACAAGCTAAACAGTTTCATGATTCCAAAGATTGTTTTCCACCTGGTTGTATTCTTTCAATTGTAGATTTCTCCAAGAACTATACATTCTCCCCTTAATCAGAGCTTCAAGCTCAATATTATCATTCTGAGAAAGTTGCAATATGTGTGCAAGTGACCTATAGACACGCATAATTTGATTTGGATGAGGTAGAAATTACCGATCCAAATGAATGCATTATCATCAAAGAGGTTCATTTCTATATCAGCGATGATAAGGTTCATGATAGGATCTATGTCGCTCATTGTTTTTCAATGTATTTTGAAGATATTGCGAATCACAGGATAAAGGCTTCACAACACTAGATTTGGTTTGATGGTTGTGCAGATAAGTGTATGCACTTTAATTCATTTTCATTCTCATTGATTAATTTTTACTTATTAAATGATCAGAATCTTGCATACAACAACTTAATCTTGCAAGACAATTTAAATCTACAAAAGCCTTTAATTGGCTAGCTATGCAACATGCTAGACGCAATGTTAATTTTCTATGGAACTTTTTTGAAAGTGGAAATGGAAAAGGAGAGCACGATGGAGCACCTGAGCATGTGTGAAGCGTGCACTTCACCAACATGAACTTGCAGGTACAAATGGTGTGAACAGTAGTTAAATATATATTTAGATATTTCAAATAATATAATTTCAGCTTAAATCCATTTTCTTTAAATTGATAGTTCAAAAATTTACAGGTAACATGATAGAGAAATTTTTTAAAAAAATTGAATGGTGTCAAAGTCATTTTTCTAGTCGAGACACCAAATACAACAAACGTCATTTTTGGGAAGTGAAAGGTAATTTATATTTTGTTTGAAAATTCTAAATTAGAATTTAATTTTGTGTTCATCTATGTTATCATAATTGTTGATCTAAAAATGTGCAACTTCCATTTCATATTTTTAACAGATATAGACCGATCTAATCCTTACAATGGTCAAAGGATTGTTGGTATTAGAATTTTACATCAATTGATGAGTATAGGACAACACAAGCCTCTATTGATTCAAGTAAGAGAATAATCATGTTTATGTGTTGATTGCATTGAGGACAATCCAATGAGTCAATGTGAGAATATTGCAAATGGATATGTTTCACGATGGGATATGAAGGAGTTAATCAAAATGCCTCCTTATGAAGATGATGACATTGACATAAGCATTCATGATCCTATATATTCAGCTCATTATGAGCGTGTTTATGATTTAGTTGTTAGAGGTGCGTGCACATACATGTTCTTTTATTTAAATTTAATTTATTGTGCAAGTGATGTTCAAATTTTATCTTAAACTTTTGATTTGAATTTAATAGAATTTGGATTTGTATAAGTGATATTTTTTCTATGGTTGTGGATCCGAACAATGCGGAAAGTGTAGATTATTATCTACAACGATGCACGAAAGCAAAAAAGTTGCCAGAAGAAATTGTAGATGGTGATGGAAAGTCATATCTGACTGGTTTAGTTATTATTGAAGGAACATATTATGAGCAAATAAAGATAGACAAAATGGTATTCAATTTATTGAATATATGTCTGGCCAAAAAGGTCTACATTATAGTCACTTGGTTATAGCAACAAAGTTGCAATTTGAGACATTGCAAAAAAGAGGACATGGCAATCAAAAATGGAGGTTTCTTATTGAGAACATGAAATTTTTTTAGAGAGAATAAAAGAAAGAGAGGATCCAGAATATATGTATCAGGATCTTTAGGATAAACTTCTTTTTGTAGCTCTTGTACTTTCATATTTGAACTCTACAGTTTGAACTCTTATTTAATGTATTGGATATTGGATATATGCTATTGAACTCTACATTTTGAACTCTATAGTTATGCATGCTTGGTAAATTATGTATTCTTTTATAATGTATATTTTGATGGTTCAATGGTTTAATGTATAGCTTTTATGTATGTTGTTACATGTGCATGTGCTTCAAGATGGTTCAATGATTTTACATGTACAAATTATTTAGATTACTTAATTGTATTTTAAAATGGTTCAATGGTTTTAATATATATTTTATGTGGATGTTTTGATGTGTATGTTTTGATGTATGACCTCCCCTTAAGACATCCCCTTAAGACATGACATTATTTAGATTACTTAATTGTATTTTAATGGTCTATTAAATTAGCATGCTTTGATGTGTATGATTAGTTGTATTGTAATGGTCCATTACATTAGTTAAGGTTGAACATGACATAACATAATGTATACATAACATGTATAAAAATAACTCTAAAATATGAAATAAAACAGTCACATATAACATACATACATATATGAAATGACTAAAATGAACATGTATATATGTATTATCTAAAATATGAAATAACAACTCACATATAACATACACATATATATGCAATGACTAAAATGAACATGTATATATGTAATGTCTAAAATATGAAATAACACATTGACATATAACATACATACATATATGAAATGACTAAAATAAACATGTATATATATGTAATGTCTAAAATATGAAATAACATACCAACATATAACATGTACATATATGTCTGAAATAACATGTATATGAAATGTCTAGAATAGATGTGTCTGAAATAACATGTACATATGAAATGTCTAGAATGGATCCGTGAAACATGAAATATCTAAAATAGCATGTGTGCTCAACTAGGACCATATCCCGATCTGTGACCTAATGATGGTCCACCTCCTCCAGATCTCTGTGTGAAATAAAAGAAATATATGTGTCATGCATACACACATGTACAATAAATTAAATACTTATGATCGTAGAAAAATTATGTTTGAACAAACATCTAAATTTGCCTGTTTGTCATGATGCACAGGATCGCCAAGATTCTGTAAATCTCCATATGGCTCGATACTGTTCAGAATACCATGGAGAATATATATATAAATCAAAATTTTAATTTAAATTATTTATGTACATGTGTAAATTTTTAAAATACATCAAAATTTAAATAAATATATACCGTAGCAGGGTGTAATGCTCTCTCGATAGTGCTCAAATTTGAATCAAGTAAGGACACATCACCAGGATCAATCTGGTCATGTAAGGAAACCTTTGCAGGACCAATCTATTCATCTATAAGAAAGGTGGTAAAAATTTGACGAGTTGAATGTGATGAAGTGGCCTAAGTAGACTGGTGAGCTGCATCCTCGTCAACTGCAATCTATTGAGGAGCTGTAGGTGGTGCAGGAATATCCTCCTATCTCTGTGCACCTTGAGAACCTGATTTAGTATATCTACTAAGAATGGTGGGGATAAATGATGGGACCTCCTTGAGAGGAACCATGTCGATAATCTGTAAAGCTTGATATGTGCAAAGTAGATCATTAAATAAACATGCTCCCAAACAACGTAACTTGTCCAAATCTGATATAGCTGCAACCTCTAAGAGAGATGGTATGTCTACTATCTGGTATGAATCATCACTAGAGGATGCATCTTGTGCGGGTGGAGGAATGCTAGAACAAGAACGCAACATGTATCTGTAACCACCTGAATTCGGTCTGTCACAACTATAGACCCTATTTTCCCTAAGTGTGATCATACCCTCGATTTATGTCCAAACGACCCTATTACTGCTTGACATAATTCTTTTAATCAATTTAATGTCCTAGGTGATTTTTATCACTGATTTATATTATCTATTATAGCCATACAATTCAAAACAATTTCGACCAATCAGATTAAATCAAAATCAAACATGGCTATAGTATTTAATTATAAAGGAATTAAATAAATCCCTAAATCAAATACCCACTTGCAATCAACCCATTCCCCTAGCCTATTTAATTTAATTAAAATGGCTATAGTCCTCTAATTATTAAAAAGCAATTTTTTTGTTTAAATAATTAATTCCTATATTTCTAAATGAATTAAATAAGTTTATTTCATTTATTAATATTCCCTTAAACCCCAACCTAACCCATCTCAACCACTTCTACCCTGGGTTCTAACCCTTCTCACCCCATTCACCCATGCTAATCTAATCCTAATCCTAAATTCTTCTCTAACCCACTTCCTAATGTTGTCACATTCCATTAAGGAATGTTTAGCAACTCCACCCACTTGAGAAAGTCCACTTTCTCAAGCTTGACCCTCCTTAAGGTCCACTTCCTCAAGCCATCTTCTTACACCCCCACATGCCTTATTAATGCCTT